>JBBPQN010000040.1:0-37639 GCA_038092575.1 Boletus subluridellus | reverse complement strand
AGATTGCAAGTATTGTAAAGTGCAACATACCTGGAGTCCACTGTCAGAAACTGGAGGAAAGTGAAGACAGTGGACTCCGACTACTGTAGGAGCGAACAACAAACAAATAAAAACAACAACAACAATGTGCCACAATATTCTAAGTACGAAAATCAAGTGCACAATCAATGATTCCAACATTTTTCATATCATGAAAGAATGTGGGTTTCTGAGAGGAGGGTGGGGGGTGGGGTGGGCAAAAGGGATTGTGGTCAGCATCCCACTTGAACTTGACATGTATGTCGAATTTGGAGGAATCACAAGTGATATCCTCTGAAATTGGCTTTGAGTAAACACAGACATTGGGTTTAATCCGGAAATCAAACCCCTGGCAGTTTCTATTAATGTCCACTTGGCTGTGTGAGTTGACAAAGCATAGATTTGGAGCAAATTGGCCCATCTCCTTGATCTATGATGGCCCAATGGTCAATCAATCAATATTAACAGTTATCCATGTCCAATTTTTCAGATGATGTAAATGACTCATAAATGGTTTGTACACATCAACCTCCCTTTCAGACCAAATTGTGTTGGAGAATGGGGACTGAATCTGGTTTCAATGTCATCAGGTGCTCACCATGCATGGTGTGAATTCAACTGCACAATAATTATGTATCTTAGATGTAGGAAAAAATTATGAAAGAAAATCCTTTGGTGGCATTGGGCCAACCAGGTAGTCTTTCAGCTCTTTGCCCATCACATGCATAGTGCAGTGGTGAAAGCAAGAAAATGTGGAGAAGGGCATGGTAGTGGTGGACAAATGTTATATTGGGGTGTCAAGTAGAAGAGTTGATTTGGGCTGTTTGATGAAAGGAATAGGTGAACCTGGTGAAGGTGTGTCCCTTTGTGCTGTGATCTGCTGGATGCAATAGCATCATTGCTGGGAGGGTTCCTGAGGACATTTGGGAGATGTGAATCATGTCCAAGGCTGACTTGACCAAGTGGCCCTGGCAGGTTACTTATAAGGATATGGTGAGGTTGGATTAACTGCTAAGGTGTACAATGGGTTGGAATGGACCATATGATGAGTTTGAAGGTGGCCAGAGTGATTTGGTGACCCACTGTGGTCCATTACAAAAATTGTAAAAAAATGATAGGTCAATATATGTAGTTGTATGTCTTGTTTGAGTTGTTTTGCTGTCGCATGTGGTGGGGGTCATACAGAGGAATAAGGCACTGCTTCTTCAGTAGAAAGGGCCACATCTGGCTGTGGTACATCATTCCCAGGCCTATGACCAGATGATGAGGCAGGCAAATCTTGTACAGACAAAGTGACAGAAACAGTCTTGAATTGAGGCATAGGTGTGGCAGTAGATGAGAGCAGCAAAGGATCCCATACAAAAGGAGGATCATCAGAAGGAGAAGCAACATGTGCCTTCATATGAGCTTGCAGTCTCTCCATTGTGCTCATATGTAGTATTGAGTCTTTATTGACAACCTTCTTTTTGGCATTTCCATGACCATTTTCATTCCCAAAAATTTCCCTTCAAACTGTCAGTAGCATGTGAGCTTCAAATGTGATGAAACTTACTTGTTCCAGAATGCTAACAAGTCCTTCTTCCACTCCACATTCTCAGCATGTTCAATGAACCAGATAATTGCTCAGTACATCTCACAGTAGCTGAAATCTCTGTCCTTTTCATTCCAAGCCTTCCTTGTGATGATTCCAAAGCAAGCCTAGTAGGAGGTGCAAGTGAGTTGCAATCAGAGCAAAATATGAACATTGGAATGATGGCTTACATGAACACACATACATATGCAATACATTCAGGCTTGATTGTTCTCACATCATTCAAGATTGCATTGCAAGCATGATTCTTTTTCTTGGGGGAATCTATTGCAAATGAGGGACCTAAAAAAATGTGGTGTGCAATCTAAAAGAGTGTATTAAGTGCACTCAATGACAGGCATAAGCTAGAACTCACATGAATGAGGAATTTGTAGAATATTTTAGTAGTCACTAAAGTAAAGATAAACTACTGTGGTGCGATGTAATGATCACTTATGTAATCTGTAAGTATCATATATGGAATCATAATTCCAACACTCCCCCTCAAACATGAGAGGCTAAGAAAATGAGCTCTAAGTGTTTGCTCTGACAGGTAAAAGATAAAACTCAAAAAATTTATACCAAGAAATGTTGTGAAACAAATTGTATTATATCTGTGTAGCATCATATGCGCAGATATGAGGTCTGTGGTGTAGTTGTGCTCAAGCAGTTGCCTAATCCAGTAAGTTGTGCCTTGGGTGTGGTGCTGGTACTACCTCAGCTCCATTACAAAAACTGCAAAATCGTAATATGGTAGTATATATAATTGTCCCATGATATATGCATCACACAGGGTATTTTGCTAGTCTTGCCAGTGAGGGCTAGTATACTATAAACTCTAGGAACTGACTGGTCACACACAGGGCTGATCCATGTACAGAGCGGTTGGGTGACTCAGGCATGGATAATACAGAATATTCCTTCTATTAGACCATAAAGCTGTATATTGCAGGTGTATTGGTACAGATGATATACTACAATGTGACCACATATCCATTTGACACTCAAGAGAATGATGAATCCATGCAAACTGTCCACTGGCCTGCTCTAGCACTTCATCAACTCAACCAAGTCCATAAGAGAAATAATACAGAAAAAGGCTCGAATGATGATGTGGACAATCTGAATTGTGTAAGGAATGAATTTGACCAAGAGGAAGAGACTGGTGGGAATTTGTGTGTGAACATAGAGAGCAACTTGAGGACAAAGCATGATGATTAGAACAATGCACTGAGTGAAACACGAGAAATCTGCAGTAAGACAACACTGTCTGAAAGTCAGCAACATCATAAGTGGGTCAACTTCTCATACCTTTACTTGTGAGTGCACTTAGCCTTCTTGCCATGAGATCCACCATCCACTCCATCATCAGGAAGAGCAGCTCTCTTTCCTTTGGCTTTCATGGACTTTGGCTGCTTTCCCTTGCGATTTGTGGCAGGTGTGAGCAGCATGGATGCATTGGGATCCTCTGACAGTGGACTCTCAGGAGCTATGGTTGATTGTACTGGTTAATGTGGTGTGGCTGGTGGAACAGGTCCTGAAGACTTGGGGTTGGACTGAATTGCAGATGGAAAAGATGGCGCCAATGGTCTGGCCATGGGGGCTGCATGGGCAGGAGCTGCTCCCTCTGCTGGCAGGGCTGGCAAAGGGGCAGTTGGGGGCGTTGCCACAGTAGTGCCCAAGCCTGAAATGATGGTGGTGGAACTGGCAGACCCAAAGGGAGCACCAGAAACAGAGAGTAGTGCCAGTGAAGGATCCAATACAGACTGGGAAAAAGAGGGCTTGCCAGTGAGAGGAACAGCAAGATGTACCTCCATTTGAAGACAGAGCATGTCCATTGTGCTCATATGCAGGTTATGTACCACCCTTATCAACCATCTTCTTCTTGAAACTGCCACAGCCATTCTCGCTTCCAAACAGTTCTCTTTGAATTCTAAATTAGGTGAGATCTCTGAGGATAACTATTACAACTTACTTGTTCCACCATTGCAGGAGGCTGTCCCTCCACTCTGTGTCTACGGTGTTTCTGATGAAGCAAATAATAGCTCTGTACATCTGGCAGTAGTTGAGATCCCTGTTCTTTTCATTCCACTGATCCTTTGAAAAAATCCCAAATTGTGCCTACCAGGAGATTCACATGGTTTCCAATTGAACAATTGAGACAGAAATGCAAACTTACTTGAATGTATACATACACAATGTGTTCAGCTTTGATTGTAGTCACATTGTTCAAAATGGTGTTGCATGAGCAATTCTTTCTGTCAGGAGGAGTTATTGCATAAGAGGGACCTAAAAAGATGTGGTGTGCAACCTAAGATAATTTATCAAACAGTTAAGTGGAACATTGAACCCAAGACATTGAACAGCTTACTTGAATGAGAAAATAACTTCTGAAAAGTCCATGGAGCATGTTGGCTGGGTTAAAATCCTATCCAGGCAGCACTTCACTCTAGAAGAAGGATGGAAAGTCTTCATCCTCCATGGGTATCTTTTCTGAAGCAAGTTCTTGTCATGCCCTGTTGAAATGTTATAATGAATGTAGAAACACCTATACCACAATCAAATCACCTACCTATCTGGGTTTTCATCAAATCTCTGAAGCTGATCCACAGGACAAAGCCAACAAGCAAGGATAGGGTGATTTTGTCCCATTTCAGCCCTTTCCTTTCCTTGGACAATCAGAGGGCTGATGGAAGTGGGGTCAGATGGGTTTGGTAAACAGTACTGTGGGATAAATGACTTGAGGCAAGTTGCATCACTTGAACAGGTATGCTTGATGTCCAAATTCATCTAGAACACTCCAAAAGTGAGTATATGTGCATATATGTAATGGAAAAATACCTTATTGCAAATCTTCTTAAGCTCATTACTTTTGGTTGGATCATTGACAGTTACTTCCAAGTCCAGTAAGAGTTGGATGATCTTGTAGTATGTCTGGGTGGTATACTCCCATAATTCCAGTGGACTGCAAAATCACCAGAGTCAGTGCATAGAGTTTTGAAAATAAAATGCTTACATTTTGCTCAAGTATTCTTCATGAACTTCTCTTGCTGCATTATCCTCATCAAGGTCACCATATTTACTTGCTTTGTCTTGTTGTAGAAGACACATGTTCTTGATTACCTTATTAACCTCACACCACAGGTCAATGCAACACACAATCATACTTGCAGCCATGACCTGTGGGTCCTTACCCTTCTTTTTGGGCTTTTTGAACCTTCAAGAATGGAGTCACCAGAGTTACAGTTATTTCTACAGCATATGCACTCACTTATTAGGATTGTTTGAGTTGCCATTAACATCAGGGGCTGGAGCCATGGTGGCGGTAGAGGATCAAGCAGAGATTGAAGTGACTCATGCTACATATGCTCCTGTCACTTATACCACATACCTGTTAAACAGCTGGAATCTCACAGCTGGAGTCCACTGTCAGAAACTAGATTGCAAGTAAAGTAAAATGCAACATACCTGGAGTCCACTGTCAGAAACTGGAGGAAAGTGAAGACAGTGGACTCCAACTACTGTAGGAGCAAACAACAAACAAATAAAAACAACAACAATGCGCCACAATGTGCCACAATGTTCTAAGTATGAAAATTGAGTGCACAATCAATGATTCCAACAGTAAGTATTGATTCCCTGTTGATGGATTGCACTGACTGGCATCTCATTAGACTTTTAGATACTTTGTACTACTTCTTGAATATGCCAATAAAAAGGATTTATGAAGATCATACTAGTAATGCTTGCCTGACGCTCCCTGACACCCCCAATATTCATGTATGATAGCCATTCTTGCATTGGCTGCCAGAAGACCTTTCCAACTTACAAAAGGCTTCATGCTCATGAAGCCCGATGTCAAGCTCACACAAAATGGCTAATTAATCTTGCCCATTCTTAGGCTCACAAGCATCTCATAGATGTGAATGATGCACATCCACCACACCCTGGGCCAAGCATTATTGTGGATGAAACAAGCACTAATTGGCTGCCTCCAATTGTATCAACATACCATCATGATAATGAAGCCATCAATCCCCAAAGTCCTGAAAATTTGGTGTGTATACTTCATGCTCCTTGCCTCTCTGATAAGTATTTCTCATGCCTAGTATAGATTGAAGACGAAGCAGGGCCAGATGATTTTGAACAAGATATAATCATGTCTCATTCTTGAAGTCCCTCACCACATCCTGCAGTCTCTACACATTTGGCCTGCTCAAGACACTCTATTTGCTTACCAGCACAATACACAGACTACCTACCCACTACACACAGCCATAGTATGGCGTGCATCTTTGCCTGCATCTTGGAGCAAGAGCTCTTATCATCCTTCACCAGTGGCTTCTTCTGTCAATGATCCACCATCATTCATTGAATATAGAACACTGTCCAATGACATGAACCTATTTCATGTCTATCCAACCAAGCTGTCATTCATCCCAAATAGTGATGGAGATCTCCATGCTTTTGTCAATGCACCGACACTGGAGGGCCCTGAGCATTTCTGGGCACCAGATCATACAACCATTCATGGGCTAGCCAATTCTTAGATCACTCAAGACAACTTATACTTGGCATTTAGCAGCCCAACTGCTGGTCTTCTTATGTGTTGGCAGTATTCTGGGATGAACAAAAAATGTCTGACACTGAACTGAATCATTTGTGGTCATTTATTAAAGATCCCCAGTTTCAACCTTCATTTCAGGACACTTTCCATCACAAGCATGAAAAAAAATGTATTGAGAAGTATCTTCATGATGATTCAAATCCATTTCATGCTGATTATGGTTGGAAGAGGTATTCTGTTTCAATCTTACTACCTCACAAAGGCTCAAAGTGGCCAATGAGCAAGTGCAATCCCTCTATTCCCACCCTTACCATTGATGGTGTATACCACCACGATATCACTGACATAATCTAATATTACAACACTCCAAGATGACATCACATCAACATTTCATTTGACACCCTTTGCAGAGTATTGACAACCGGATCCAACAGCTGATCCCATCCAAGTATTTGGCAAAGCTTATTCATCTCCCATGTCCCTCAAGTTGTATTGATACATCAATTCCCTTCCATGAGAGCCTGGTGATGATCTTGAACATGTGGTTATTCCCATTATGCTATGGTCTGATGCCACACACCTTACAAACTTCAGCAATGCATCTCTTTGGCCAATCTATTTGTTTTTTGGAAATCAGTTGAAATACACCTGTGGAAAGCCCACAGTGGCAGTCTGCCATCACATTGCATACATCCCCATGGTATGTCTGTCATCATTTGATAATTCAAGGTACTAATTTAATTGCAAATTTCAGTTACCCAATAACTTTCAGGATGAGTATACCTGGTATTTCTACAGAGGATCATCTGATAACATCTACACTCATTGTAAATGGGAGCCAATGCAAGAAATATGGAGACTTCTGCTGGATGAGAAGTTCATGAATGCATACAGGTTTGATCTAGTAGTCAAATCTCTTAATCAGATTGAATATTGTGCCTTTCCTCAGTTCTATACATATGGTGTAGATTATCCTGAGAAGTAAGTATCTACAGTTTTTGTTACAGTTAGCTAATCTCCACATCTAGAATTTTGCTCATGTGTATTAAATTCCTTGGTTTATGTCTTTGTCCACGCTGTTTGGCCGAGAAAGTGAACATCCCCAAAATGGGTACACCAGCTGACATGGGAATGTGGGGGAACAATGTTCGAGTCCCTAACCAATCACACAAGAACAAGATCTCCAAGGCTCACTGATACATCTTCAAACATGGTGCGAGTATCAATGGTGTTCATGTCAAGAACATCTTAATGGATGAGTCCTTGGTCCCAACGAAGGTATGTATCAAAAACTCTTGAGACTTGTTAACTCTGAACTGACTGAAAGTATACTCTAGAATGCTTTCTCAGAGTGGATCACAGATGAAGAATTCAATTACTTTCTCATGCTTGTTGTTGACCTTCTGCATGAATTCAAGCTTGGGGTCTGGAAGGCCGTCTTTACTCATTTGATGCACATTTTGTATGCTGCAGGAGGAACATTGATACAAGAGCTGAGTTATAGGTAACATGGTGCTTCTTTCATTCTACTCAACAAAATTCACCAAAAAATGCAGGTACCAAAGAGTCCCAGCATTTGGACAAGGAACAATCCGGCAGTTTCACAAGAATGCCTCAGCAATGAAGTGTCTGGCAGCTCAGGACTTTGAAGATCTTCTTCAAGTAAGCATGAAAGTACATCTCTGAGTCATTTCAACCTAACTAACCAACTGTACCTAGTGTACCCTACCTATTTTTGAGGCCTGTTGCCTGCACAACATAATAACATTATGCTCGACTTACTGTTTGACCTCACAGCCTGGCATGCATTTGCCAAGCTCCAATTCCATACTGAACAAACTCTTAAACTCTTTGATGCAGCCACTGAATATCTTGGGCGCTCAACCCAAAAGTTTCAATGTATGACATGTGCCTATTACCACACTACTGAACTTCCTCAGGAACATGCCACTTGTGGACATCACTCAGCCATGTTATTAGCTAAGCAAGGCTGGACAATCCCCTCTGCATTGCGTCCTAAGGCAAAGAACTTGAATCTCCACACCTACAAATTTCACACACTGGGTGATTATCCAGATATGATATGTCTCTATGGAACCACAGACAACTACACAACACAAATGGTAAGTACTCCCTGCGAGTCTTTCACATTACTCATTTGTCACCAGGATGAACTTGAACACTGCTGTATAAAGCAGTGCTTCCCACAGTCTGGAAAGAAGAAAGAACATATGATCAAAAGTATTACTAATCAAGATGCTATCAAACAATTTATCAGAAAATTTGACACTGCACAAAGAAATCTTCAAGAACATTCACAGCTGTGGTGTGCCCATAGCTCTCCATCAGACCATTATTCCATTGCTCAGACCTCATACAAAGTTGATGATCTCAAGCATGGTTGGAAAGACAAACAAATGATCCTGCATTTGTGGTAGTAAGCTTGAATCTATTCAGTCATAATGTACTAATGAAAATTGTGGGATTTTCTCCCCTGGCTGAAAGACCACTTGCTAGCTCATGCTTGTGGTCTGGCTTATGACAGGGATGAACATAATTTTTCAAATGGCAACTGCTACTGCATCAACATCAAGGACAACCAGATACATCACCATTCTCTCCTCCATGTCAACTACACCATCTATGACTTATGACGTGATCAAGACATCATAAACCCTCTCACATGACCTGATGTCATGGTTCTATCAGACGAAGATGAGCGCTTTCATCCATATTGGTATGTGTGCATCATTTATATCTTTCATGCCATGTTACAGCACCGTGAGAACCTATCCTCCCCATTTCCATCACCTGAATGCATGGATGTTTTGTTCATGCACTGGTTTTGCTGAGACATAAATTATCCTTCCAGGTGGACTAAGAAACATTTGCACAGACTTCAATTTTTTGATCAAGAAAACCCCTCAGAAGCCTTTGGTTTTCTTGATCCAGATTGTGTTGTGCATGGAGTTCATCTCATTCCAGCATTCACATACCATTGCACTGTGGACTTGCTTGGAATCTCAAGAGTATGCCAAAGACCAGATGGAGATGATCCACACTCAGACTGGAGATACTATTATGTGAATATGTAAGTCTTCAGACATTGGACTACATTATAAGCTACTAATACTATCCCAGGTTCATCAATCATGATATTTTCATGAGATTCCAAGGGGGTGGTGTCAGTCATAAGGCTACCTGGAACTGGAATAACTTCCTTTTCAGTGATGCTGGCAAGCCAGTAGATGATGAAGATAAAGACTCAGATTTCAACTTGGAGATGAAAGAAGTAACACATGAGGAGTCCAGGATTGAAGAAGAGCCTGAGCCTGGAGAAGCTGGTGTCAGAGACAAGGATGGAGATGAAGAAGAGGATGGAGATGAAGATAGTGACAGTAACAGAGATGGAGAAGAGGATTTTGAAATTTGGAATCAAGCCCTGCAAAATCCTGAGCCTAGGAATGATGACAATGGCACTGGAAGTGAGAAGAGTGATGAATCCAATGAGGAGGATGCTGACTATGTCATTCCTGACTCAGATGAAGAGTTGGATGACAACATTTATGCTAGAGAAGGATATGGTGCACTGTAGATCATTATGTATATTCCCATATATACTGTTATGTCACCAATGGATTTCAGATGAAAGTGTTGTCACTATGATATATCATAGGGCATCATTGCAGATGACATAATATTTGTCTGTTGCGGACTCTCTTGTCTGTTTGGTCTTATCATCAGTTTGCAATTTTTATAATGTCGCACGATCACCTTTGATCGACTCTGGCATGGTCATCCTTGGGTTTTGTGCCTTGGGGACACTTCCCCACCTTCTCTAGTCCATGTACAATGCATCCAGCCAATCCAATTCATCTGATATGGCCTTGACATGACTGTTTAGCTCGGTATGTGTTTTTCTTTGTTTGAGCTTGACTAATCCTTCTAGTGAGCGATTTGAGCTTTCTGTATTGACATGGTGGGTTGATGGCCTCAATAGGACCTTTGGAAATGTTGTTAGGTGGTCTGGGTGGCCCAGGTACATCGTTCTTCATGCACTCATGCTGCTCTTGCTGACTCAGCTGTTTTTCAGCTAGCAGCCTTGTATTGACTCATATCGAGTCACTGTGCACACTGCTTGTTGTGCCACCTTCACCACACCATCTCCCATGGTATCCGACACCTTTGCCATCAGTTTTGTGCCTTCAATCATCTTCGATGCCT
Source organism: Boletus subluridellus (assembly GCA_038092575.1). Lineage (NCBI taxonomy): Eukaryota > Fungi > Basidiomycota > Agaricomycetes > Boletales > Boletaceae > Boletus > Boletus subluridellus. The sequence goes on along the minus strand of JBBPQN010000040.1, from coordinate 27,260 downwards.
CCCAACTCGACCTGCTTGCCTAAATGGCCTCCTGGCCCTCTGTCTTGACACAACAACTTTGTATCATCATTGCACCACTTCCTGACATCTCCAGGACATCTCGTGACCTTTCTGGCACCTTCACCATCATTCTGGCACAGTACTTTGGCCTCAACATCTCCTGTTTCAGTCTGCTCACCCAATTGGCCTCCTGGCCTAATATCTCAGCTTGGTTGAGTTCCTCTTGTCAACACATCAGTTCCTAACGTCTTCAGGATGTTCTGGAGTGCTGTGGAGGTGGCCTGGAGTGACCATTTCACTGTCTGGCTCACTCAGCTCATCTCAAGCTCTCCTATGTGAGTTCTCATCCTCCCCTTGCTCCAAATGTTTGTGCTCGTGTTCTGACATGTTCCATGCTATATTAGGTTGGTTCCTGGCATCCTCATCACCTCCAGGTGCTCCCAGCACATCTGTCTTGGTGCTGGTAGCTGTGGCATCAACACTCACAAGTTGTCTCCACTCCCCCTCGAGCTCAACACTCAGGGGCTTGTCTTCTCATTCAGTTCATTCAGGTGGGTCTGTGAGTGATGGTAGAGGCTCTGGGAGTGCTCTGGATAAGTCCTCTTCATCTGTTGAGGTGTGCTGATGACTGTCTTCAGCTCTCGTTGTCAATTGCTCTTGTGCTTTCATTGACTTCTTCTCCCCCTCAATTGACACATATCCATGTGTCCTGGCACTCTTCCCATCAACCTGTGCATCTCAGCACTTCTTGTCTCCAACCTCCTCATGGCCTGGTGCATCAGCACATTCATGGGCAATGTTGCCATTTTGTCTTCTAATGACAGTTTTGCCACCTGGGTCAACTTGTATGGTGCTGGTTTCAACTCACACCTCACCATTTTGTCTGTGTGCAGTCTCCACCTCATCTGGGGGTTTGGTAGGCTTTCCAGGTTGACATGTCTCATCACCATCCTGCACTCTCCCTCAAACCTCTCTCAATGCTTGGCTCAACCACCTTGACCCTCACCTTACCCTTTCACTCTCATGTGCCCTTAGGCTCATCAGGGGGTTCTGTGGGCTCATCTGGATGATGCAAGCTGTTGTCCATCATGTCCCCAGGGTCTCTTGATGGTCTTCACTCCATTCAGTCATGGTTGCACAATGCACTTTGTGCACTCATGCCATGCTTTATTGGCTTGATGCTTTGGTCACCAGTAACCTTGACTTCATCTGCTCCAGCATCATTGGTCATCAATTGACTGTCTCACTCCCCCACAAGCAATGCACTGGGCTCCTGTGGTGCATTTGCATCCATGGACACTTTTGCTGTGCTCATCACAGCGGTCTTGTCCATGGACATCTCCACTCAACTGATTTCTTTGTCAATGCACTTGTGCACTCAACGTTCTTTGTCATTGGTTGTTCAAGACTTCTCATCGACCCCCCTAACCTGGACTTCATCACCCACTGCCTCTCAGTCCTCTCCACACAATCTCCTGATGTGTGGCGTCCATATTGTGTACATGGTTGTTAACCAGTCTTCTGTGGGTTCGTGCAACCTGCCCACTGGCTCTACTGGCCTGCTGCTCATTGTGTTTGGGTTTGGTGTGTCAGTGGCCTTCTTACCAACCTCCTGACCTGTTATTTCACATTTTGGGCTGCTTGCCAGGGTTGCAAGTATACCATCATGCCTGTGCTCCACAACTGCTTTGTCCAGATGCTGCACTGCAGCTTTTTGCTCACTAACTCTCCTGCATAACATTTTACTCTTCTCGACTTCCATTTGGAGTCATTTGGCCAGTCCCATTTGCCAATTCCTAAGGCATAGTCGTTTGTAGGGTGTTTCAGGTCTTCAGTTGGATTTGATGATGGCCAGTACAGTAGTATAGTCAGTTTCTGGTATAGCATGCTGGGCTGACTATTTTCTTGTGGTAATCCAACCAGTTGTGACTGTTAAGACTTGAAACTTGAATTTTCATGCCATCTTCAACTTCAAAAGGCATTTCCAACTTCTGGAATTTGAGTTGGGAGTGATCTACTGGGCTCAGAAGAGCAGGGCTCATAACCTGTAGAATACTTTAGTAGTCACTAAAGTAAAAGTAAACTAATGTAGTGCGATGTAATGATCACTTATGTAATCTGTAAGTACCATATATGGAATCATAATTCCAACAGAAATAGCTTCTAAAAAGTTGAGAGAGGATGTCATTGGATTCTAGATTGTATTATTCTTCTGGCATTGCTCCACTGAGGAAGAAGGCTGGGAATTCTTTGCTGCCCATTGGAATCTCATCTGATGCAAGTTTGTTTCATCCCTGGTTAGGATGTTAACAAAAAATGAATATAGTAAATAACATTAGCAACTCACTGCACCGGGTCTTCATCAAATTCACCAAGGTTATCAATTGGGCAAAGCCATTGAGTGAGGAGTGGATGATTCAATTCCATTTCCACCTTCAACTTCATAACAATAATAACAGGCTTGATGATTGTGACATTGAACGGTTTGGTAAAGTATACTTGGGGATAAGGGACTTGAGGTGGCTTGCATCAGTCAAATGTGTATTCTTGATTTCTCCACTAATCTGGACAATGGAGACCAGGAGACATGAGTATATGCACAAGAAAGCTACCTTAGAACTGATACCTGCAAGCTTGTCACATTTGTCAGGGTCATCAATCATTGTCTTCAAGCTTGGTATCATCTGAATCAGCAAACCCTTTTGTTTCCTCTGAACTGTGAAACAGAAATCAAGGTTAGAAAGGTTGTATCTGTTACTGATGGATGGTAAACTTACATGTTGTTGAAGTACTCCTCATGGGCTTGTCTTCCCAGATCATCCTTGTCAAGGTCACTGTACTTGCTTCAAGTTGCTTCTTCTTCTTGAAGGAGACACATGATCTTGAAGACTTTATTGGGCTTGGACCAGAGGTCATGACAATGTGCAATGGTATGAGCAGCTAAGAGATAGATTGAGTCATTATTGTTATGGTTTTACCTGCAACAATGGTACTCCAACCTGACATGCTACTCCAAAGAAGACCTGAATGATGTCAACAAGTTGAAGTTGACAACAACAAGTGGGATGATGAGTAGAGTGAGTGAGGAAGCAAGTTACAAGGAGAACTGTCTCCAGGGAATGAGAGTCTCCACTAAGGTCTCCTGCAGAGCAGAGAACCCAGGGTATGAATGAGTAGATTCAAGTTAGAGAGCTATAAGAGCTCTGCTCAAATACTTATACTAAAGTACATGGTTTAGGGCTGGCCTAAGGAAATAACCTAATAAGGAAAGGGAACTCTAGGGAAGGCATAAATGCATGTGAGACACTTCACATCATGTATCACATGATGAAGCAGGAGAAACCGGAATAAGTATAGTAGGACCAAAGATTGGGTGATCTAGGATCAACAAGGCTGTCTGGTTAAGGGCAGGCATCAGAGTTTACAATCCAGAGGCTGTATCTTGGATGATCTAGGATCAATGAGGCAGTATTCAGGAGATCTTGGATCCATGAGGCAATGAGCCACAGCTGACTGAGGAGAGTAGGATCAGGGGATGATCTGGAAAAACTCCAGGGAAGATCCAGTCCTTGTAGAGCATGGAAATGCTCAGTCTGGGGGAGTGTCCAGTTGAAGGTCAAGAGCCCATCTGAGGTGTAAGGCTGGGGATTGTCTGTTAGATAAGAGAGAGGTAGCCATGAGTCATGATTGTTGAATACAATCTGGTAATACAATGTTTGGGGTGAGGGAAATACAAACCAAAGGGAAAAGTCTGGGAAGGGGTCACAGGTGACACCAGGTCACAAAAACCATAACAATTATCACCTTTCTTTTTTACTTTCTTGGATCTTTAGAGAATGGTTAAATAACTATCCTGTATGTCTTCACAATAGCACCTACTTTTTAGGGGTGTCCAAGTCACTGTCTTGCACTTGAAGTGGATCAGGCCTATCAGGGGCCATGGTGGCAGTGGTCACAAATGAAGAGGCAATGATTGGTAAGTGAAGGTAAAGTGACTGCTTTCAGGCCAAGTTCAGGCTCTGTCTTATCCATCCCATCTGTCTTATCTGCCCCATCTGTCTTATCATCAACCTTTCTCTACCCCCCATTTCAATTATATCTGCCTCACTGACTTTTAGGACCAGATGTTTCAACTTAACCATGATCATTGCAATCCATCCATATAAATTCTTACTTAGAGTTCATTTTTACTTGTGATCATCACACTGAAACTGACTCAGAGGGGATGTAAGTTTCTGTTCTCCTCCTTGTCTTATGCTTCCTAATCATCTTTTCTAGGTAATGAATTTCATCTTTATCTGCCTATTCAGCATGTAGAGTGTCAATGGAATCAGAATATAAGTCCTTTGATGCATATTATGATGCCCCAAGTTGTCTACTCCACCTGAGCCCTAATCTCCCATGCATTCATGCCTCAGCTGTCAAAAGTCTTTTACCACCTACAAAAAGCTTCACTCTCATGAATCCAAGTGTTGAGCGCTTGCCAAAATAGAGTACAATCTTGCTTATATATCCACAAATGTTCAAGAATGATCCCAAAAGTACCTTCTGATGCCCATCTTATTCCTGATGAAATTGATGCCTTCACTGTGTCAAATGCTCATGATGAAGCCATTCATCCTGAAGCTAATATGGTGCATATATCTTTTCTTTTGTATATCTAGCACAAGTGCTTTACTGTCTTTTTCAGTATGGTTGTCACTGTGGGAAAATTACGTCCAAAAACACATCCCCACTTTGGTTGTTCATATCTTCTCAACACCCACTCGGAATTCGACAGAAATGACACCAATTGACCCGGACAGCCTAGGAGAACACTTTCCGACCTGACCAAAGGTGAAAATCCAAGATTTTAATATTTCGGGATTTCAGGATTTCGGGATTCAGTGCAGCTGTAAGTACGCCATTCAGTGCTCTGATTCAGCGCTCAAAACAGCACTGTAGCCATGCCATGAGGTCAGCAAATGACTCCTGACATGCAGTGGTCCATTGATCACCTTTCAAAATTCCTAGATCATGAATGGATTGCCATGTGCCTAAACCTTTCCACTTGCTCTATCAAGTGCATTCTTGCTCATTTTGATGCGCACAGGACCATCCCCAACCCAGGTGAAGATGCTGTTCAGAAGGAGAGGGTTGGATGGTCCAGGCATCTTAGTGATGTCGACATCAAGGTGGCCATACCTGTGATTGGTCCTGACCTTCTTGGTTGTGTTGTGGATGCTCTCAGTAATCCAATTGATGGCAAGGGCCTTATCAAGGCTGCTGAATGTCGTCATGCTTCCTTGGAGGCTCCTGGTATCCTTCCTTGTCATTCCATCAACCAGCCCATGATTACCGGCCTCAAGCCAATTGATGCCATGGTTCCTATTGGTCGTGGTCAATGTGAGCTCATCATTGGTGACTGTCAAACTGGCAAAACTGCTTTTGCCATTGACACAATTCTTAACCAGAAGCAATGGAATGAGGACAAGGACAGGGTCAAGGAGCTCTACTGTGTTTATGTTGCTATTGGCCAGAAGTGTTCCACTATTGCCCAACTTGTCAAAGCCCTCAGGGGGAATGATGCCATGAAGTACTCCATTATTGTTGCTGCCACTGCATCGGAAGCTGCTCCCCTGCAGTACCTTGCTCCCTTCTCCAACTATGCTATGGGTGAATGGTTCTGTGACAACGGCAAACATGGTGAGTAAATGAGGTTTGTGATGAAAATTTGCTGACATCGTCACATAGCCCTCGTTATCTACAATGACTTGTCTAAGGGGGTAGTTGCATTGTTGCCAGCGAGCAGATGAAAATTGAACAAGTAGTTTGTCTAAGAAACTTGAGAACCAATGTATATTGATGTACTAAGTAAACTAAAGATCACTAGGTAATACAGATTTTCCAGCTCATACAGCATGCAAATCTGTTTCCACATACTGAAGAATGAGGATTGCTGTCCCCATTTCGATCCTCAACAAATGCTGTAGTGCCTCAATTGACATGTAGTCACATGCAAGCTGCGATATGCGAACAAACCCTTTCGCATCAAGCAGAGGTCCAAAATCTCTGAATTTGATGCCATGTGGGGGGGTTTTCTCATGTTGCTTGAGAAAATTGAACCAGGGGATAATTTCAGGGATCTCTATGGTTGATTCAGGGAGATTTGTCGTCACCATACCATCCAACGGAGACAGTGATTGATGATATCCAGCAGGTGAAGGTGTTTTTGCAAGACTTGGAGGCTGAAGAGTGTTTGGCTGGAGATTTGGTGACAGTGTCTGAGTCATCTGCTGGGTGAACGGTGGATAGAACTGCCCTCCAGCACCCCCAGGCCACATTGGCAGGACTTGAACAGTGACGGGATATGAGCACGCAGATCCATAACTGGAACTTTGTACTGGTTGATCAACAGTAGAGCTACTGCCTGTGGTTCATGTACATGGCCTTGCATTCTGAGTAGAGACAGTGGCAGGCTTCACATCTATTGTTGCATTCTCATTCATCTAAATTATATAATGTTAGAAAAAGTCAATAGAAAAATAAGAGAATACTCACAATCTCAAGTGCCCAATGCACAAGGTTGTGATGGCTCAAGCTGTAGCAAAGGTTATTCCCGGATCCCTTGTAATAGTAGGAACTCCCAGACCCGTTTGAATGCATGTCACATGCCCATCATTTTTGCAGCACCTTGACAATTTCCTGTTGTGCATTCATACCTTCTAATTCACCAGTTGTTTCTGTGTGCTTCTGTTTGGATGACTGAGATCCTGAGCCCTTTGTGCCCTGCAAATGGTGAATAAGTGTGATAGTGTACGAATTAGAAATGTACCGTTTTGTTACGATTTCCAGTAGGCGCAGGAGGTCTCAAGTCTGAGTCTGAGTCCTCTGAGGCGGCGTCTTCAAAGTAAGCAGTGACAGGTTTCATGGGTCGGGTTGAGGCCTTTCCATTGGCGAGGCGGGGAGGGACGATTAGTTGTCACATAGTTTCAATAAACATATGGAGTTCTTCATCTGTTTGTATGGAGGTGAATGCTGTCTTTGGCTTGGAATCTAGGTGATATTGAAGCCTGACGAGCCTTGGATACCGGCCTAATGTCTCTGCAACAGTTATATGAAGTTGATTGAAGACAATGCTAGATGATATCTGGAATGGAATATTTGATACTTTGGATCCCTTAGATTGAAGCACAGTGCACTGAATCTTGAAGACTGGTGAATGCAAAATGTATCAGTATGTATATACAGTAGAATAATGCAAATAGTACTACTTACCACTTGTTGCCGGGTCATAGAATGAGTCCGATCGCTTCAATGGAGCCTTTCCCTTATGAGCAGATTTGTTGGGTTGTGCCTGGTTGGTAGGCACACGCCGTGTAGCTGGCTTGAATTGGTGTTGAAGAAGCTCATCCATGTCATTGTCAGTTTCATTGACAAGCTCAGGACTTGATCACTGGTCATTGGTGTCGTCGCCTGTAGTTATCCTGTCTAAATCAAAATTTTCCCTCTCATCCTCCTCTGCCCCTGTATTATACTCCTTCACTCCTACATCACAGTTGAACTCTAGTGAGCCACCACTATTGCCAGTAACAACACTGAGGATCTCCCCAGCAAGCCGACCGTGATCACGGATGAAGGGCCCATAAAGGTCATCTGATTCATCGAGCTCATGAATGAGATCAAGGTTTCTCATGTGTGTGACACATTCCCCAGTGGCTGCAGGCTCTTCTGACAGCAAGTGACATCACCGTTTGGTATGAAACTTGAAGTCCGTATCTGTGGATTGAGTGGCCTGTTGTTCATCCAGAAATGAGCCATTGCTGCCCGAAGTAGTACTCATGATCTGAGTAGTCATGGTTGGGATACACTTGCGCATGGTATGCTTGCTTGTGCCAGGCTCGGGAGCCTGCTGAGGTGGTGCACTGGTGCTATGCGAACGAGTGCGACTCTCTTGAACTATGCACTCATTGGAATGATTGCCTTCGGTGCATTTGTTGCAAATAGTAGCGCTAGGAGCAAAGATGCAACATATTTTCTGTGTGTGACAGCCTAAACATGCCCTGGATTTCGCTATAGTAGTACAAGTCAATAACTTACAAGTTATCGATACAGTGAAAATTTTACATTTCATAGCAGGAGTTGCAGCAGTGATCAAAGGAGTAGGAACCTGCGCAGCCTTCTTGTGTTTCTTGGGAGACATGGGGAGTCGAATGGGTGGGGTGTTTGAGCTCAGGCCATGAGGAACACTGTGTGTCAGAATTTATCATGGACACAACCTTCCAGCTCATGTTTTGTGACATCACCCCAGCCCTGCCGAGCATCGTGTTTGATCGGCCATTGGGATAGTTAGTCAACAGTGACATAGTAAGTGCATCAATCAATTCTTTGCTCACTGCATGTATATAGACTCGTCACAGATAACATTTGGATTGGAGGAAAAGAAAGTAGTACTACAGTTATGGACATTATTGCTATCATATGTACCTGCAGTATGAGAACCATCCACATGCATCATTGGGAGTGATTGTATAGAGTGCACTGAGTAATGTAATGTACACCTCTTTTTCTGTCAAGTGTGTCATGGCCAGCTGTGCATATGCTCTGTTACGACGAAGGTGATACTTTATGGCCAAAAAGGCAAGTTCAATTGGATTCAGATCGGATGAGTATGGTGGCAAAAATTCACACCGCATTCCCCTATACAACGATTAGTGTACAAAAAAATAAAGTGATAATATACATTATCTCAACTGAATCCACTCCTGAATGTTGGGATGCTTGTGAATTCTACAGTTATCCATGACGATTACTGAATTGGGAGCAGGAAATGGTTACATATTATCAAGAAGCCGTTTGATAAATTGCATAAATGATTCAGTGCAGAATGAGCCCTCAACTACACTACAGTGTAGGATACCATCTTGAAGGGAAAGTGCAGGGAGAACTGAATAACTTTACAATTGTCAGCGTGATCAAAACAAGATATCATATACTCACCATCGACCACAGATAAAAAATGCCTTACACTGTGCTTTGGTTCCTCTGATTGACCAGGCATAGCCATGATACGTTGTTCAGCAGTCAACAGAACTCTCGTCAACAAATACAAGCTGCTCTGCCTGGTATGCTCCTATGTGAGTAAGGTATTCAAGGCGTTTTTGGGCTGAGCATTCAGCTGTGACATGTGTGATCTGAAAGAATGTAAGTATTACCATAGTATGTAGAAGTCAAACCTGAGTTGAAGCTCACCTTCTTCATGGTAAAACCAGCTCTAGAGAGTGTTCTCCACACAGTTGCACGCGAGACACTGACACCACACAAAGCCTCCAACATTTCTTGAAGCTCATCCAAATAAAGATCGGGCGCTTTTTGCATGGTACCTAGAAGAAACTGTGATGATTGAGTCAGATCAACATATTAGTTGTCAAGCCATAGTAATACCTAGTAAGTATGATATACTGTACCTTGACATCGACATCACTAAGATGCCTGGGCCGTCCAACCCTCTCTTTCTGAATGGCATCTTTACCTGGGTTGGGGATGGTCCCGTGCACATCAAAATGAGCAAGAATGCGCTTGATGGAGCGAGTGGAAAGGTTTAGGCACATGACAATCCATTCATGATCTAGGAATTTTGAAAGGTGAACAATGGACCACTGCATGTTGGGAGTTGTTTGCTGACCTCGTGGCATGGCTACAGTGCTGTTTTGAGCACTGAATTAGAGCGCAAAACAGCGTACTTACAGCTGCACTGAATCCTGAAATCCCAAAATCCCAAAATATTAAAATCTTCGATTTTCGCCTTTGGTCAGGTCGGAAAGTGTTCTCCTAGGCTGTCTGGGTCGATTGGTGTCATTTTTGTCGAATTCCAAGTGGGCATTGAGAAGATATGAATGACCGAAGTGGGGATGTGTTTTTGGACATAATTTTCCCATGGTGACAACCATACTGAAAAAGACAGTAATGTCCAACTAGCAGGTCAAAAGTGAAGTGGGGCCATCTCAGCTTCATTTTAGTCTTGAACAGGATATACCTATGATATTTTCTCCATCTTCAAGTCCCAAGCCATGTGCTGTTGTTTCTGCTCACTCTGGTCACTCTATCTGCTTGCCCACAAGATATAAAGACTACCTACCCACCGGAGACAGGCTATGACATGTACCATCTCCTCCTCCTTTGAGCTCTCACCAACCCTCAGCACCAGATCCAGAGCCTATCATTGATCATCTCCCACCACTTGTTGCATATCAAATGCCATCCAACAACATGGGCTTATTCAAAGTCTATCCAATGCAACCATCATTTATTCCCAAAGATAATGGCAATATCCATGCTGTTGTTGATGCATCTATCTTGGAAGCTGCTCACCATGCTAAGGTGCCAGAGCAGATCACACTGGAGTCTCAGATAACACCCAAAAGTTTGTACTTGGCATTTAGCAGTCCTACAGCAGGTCTGCTGATGTGCTGATAGCACTCCAGGACAAATGAAAAGTCCAGTGCAGAACTGAACCAGCTATGGTCATTTGTTACAGACCCTGAGTTTAAAACCTCCATCCAGAGCATGTTCAATCACATGCACAAGAAGAAATGTATAGAGAAGTATCTTCACAATCAGTCCAATCCATTCAACACTCATTATGGCTGGAAAGATCATCAGTTTCTATTCTATTTCCACATGAAGGATTGTCATGGCCATCAGGTGAATGTGATCCATCCATTCCTACTTTTACTGTTGATGGCATATATCACCATGATATCATTGACATCATCACATCCACATTTCAGGATCAGGTCTCCTCAGAATTTCACCTGACTCTATTTGAAGAATATTGGCAATCAAACATTGAAGCCGATCCTATAAGGGTTTTTGGTGGGGCCTACTTGTCCCCCAAGGCTGTCAATCTCTATCACAGCATGCACAGCCTTTCACAACAGCCAGAAGATGATCTTGAATGCATTGTTATTCCCATTTTGCTCTGGTCAGATGCTATCCAGCTGTCAATTTTGGTGAAGTGTCCCTCTGGCCAATCTATATGTTTTTTGGTAATCAATCTAAGTACACCCATGGAAAACCCACCATGACTGCATGCCATCATGTTGCCTATACCCTGATGGTATGTCATCATCATTTGATAGCAGCATTCTACTAATCCATGTTCAAGTCCAGCTGCCTGATGACTTTCAGGACAAGTACAGTAGCTACTTTGAGGAAGGATCATCCAGTGATGTTTATACTCATTGCAAGCATGAGTTGATGCAAGCCATTTGGAGATTACTTCTCAATGAGAAGTTTGTGGGGGCATACAACTCTAGCCTCATGATAAAATTTGTTGATAGGATTGTATATTGCACATTTATATGGTTCTACACTTACAGCACAGATTATCCCAAGAAGTATGCATTACTGAACTGATTATGATATAGCTATTGATCTCTAATATTAGGATCTTGCTCACCTGTATCAAATTTGTTGGGCTATGTCTCTGTCCACATTGTTTGGCTGAGAAAAACAATGTGCCCAAAATGGGTATACCAATGGATATGGAGACATGCAGAAACAACATTTGTGTGAATGACCATTCACACAAGAATAAGGTCTCAAAAGCCTGGAAATATATTTTCAAAAAGGGTGCAAGCATCAATGAGGTTCATGTCAAGGGCATCTTAGGGGATGAATCTTTGGTCCCAACAAATGTATGTGTCAACACAGATCTCAGACCTCAGAGCTGACTGAACTTAAATTTTAGAATACTTTCTTGGAGCATATCAAAGATGAGGAATTCAACTTATTCCTCATGGTTGTTGTGGACCTCTTACACAAATTTGAGCTTGGAGTATGGAAGGCTGTATTCATCCATTCAATGTGTATTTTGTATGCTGCAGGGGGAACATTAATACAACAGCTGAACTACAGGTACTCTACTAATCTAGTGGCTCCATTGTTCACTAGGATTAGTGATGACCAGATACTGACAAGTTCCAACTTTCAGATGAGGAACCATTTAATGCTTTCACAAGAATGCCTTGGCTATGAAATGTCTGGCAGTGCGAGACTTTGAAGACTTGCTCCAGGTACTGAGTGAAAAAAAAGTTCTTTGCAACTCACTGATTAGGCTAATTTACCAAACCATCCAGTGTGCAATACCAGTCTTTGAAGGTCTCCTACCTGACCAACATAATGACATCCTGTTGGAATTATTATTCCATATATGGTACTTACAGATTACATAAGCAATCATTACATCGCACCACAGTAGTTTACCTTTACTTTAGTGACTACTAGAGTATTCTACAGGTAACTAGTACTTCTACTAATATTATAGTGACTACTAAAATATTCTACAGGTTATGAGCCCTGCTCTTCTGAGCCCAGTAGATCACTCCTGACTCAAATTCCAGGAGTTGAAAATGCCTTTTGAAGTCAAACTTGAAGATGGCATGAAAATTCAAGTTTCAAGTCTTAATGGTCACAATTGGTTGGATTACCATGAGAAAATAGTCAGTGCAGCACAGGAAGCTCAGTGTGCTACACCAGAAAACAGATGAGACTGCTGTGATGGGCACAGTGACAGTGTCCACAGACACAGACACACTAGACCAGACCAGCATGCCGCTCAAGACGGAGCAAGATGGTCAATGGACAACTGGTGATGCAGGAGGAGATGACCTGAGCATGACCAGGAAGTCGATGGAGGCCCAGGATGATCCCAGACAGTCAGAAGACCCTGGAGATGCGATGGACAGTAACATGTGCTGTCCAGATGAGCCCACAGGACCCCCCAATGAGCCTGATGGCATGTGGATGCAAAAGGGCAGGGTGAGGGCTGAGGAGGTCCAGTTGAAGGTTGAGAAGGCATCAAGCAAGGGCGTAGAGGCAATGGGCAATGATGACAATGAAACATGTTGACCCAAGAGGCCTATGGAGCCCCCAGACAAGTTTGACCAAGGTGGTGAACTAGCTCTAGTACTATAGTTGACAATCAGTAGGACCTGCTTTGTACTTGAACCCCTAGTTTCACACTAACTGTTAATCAGACTTAGTGTCCATCCTAGTCAACAAGGAAAAATCCCCCATTGTTCTTCCCCTACTTCAGTTGGAGTCAGCGGAGAAGAAAGAAGAGGAAGTATCAGAGGATCTATCTAGTAGTAGCAGAGATTGCACCTCGCTTAGTAGTTACCATATCCACCTGCCCCCAGTCCACCTCTTGCCCTCACCCCTAGGATGGTACACATTATACAGTGAGATTTATCAGCCAGCTATGCTGATCAGAGAATCAACTCCGCTCCTGGAACCAGTCAACTGGGAGCCCATGATTAATCACTGTGGAACAGTTCCCCATGCTGCTGCACACACCCCCTCACTTTCCTCACCCAATCAGTCTATGCTTGTGGACGATCTCCATTTCACTCTACATCGAGCACTTGTATCATTGGCAGTTTCTTCAATCATTAGAGAGGGAATACTCCTTCACATTGAGCAGAGAGCCCAGTGCTGGAGACAGGCTAGAATTTGGGAACAGGTTAACAAGGCCAGAAGAAGAGTCAAGCAGAGATTACAGAATCTCACACAGCCTTTATCCATTCCTGTTCATCCTCCTATCAACCGCCCTCCTTTACCTCGCTGGTCAAGGGATCTCCCAGCCCCTGATATTTACCCTTGCGTTCTATTGAGCCTTCAACCCAGAGGAGTACTTAGGGCACCTAGATGTTATGCTCCATATTAGGTACTCAGTCATTGCTTCCACTTTTATACATCACATCATTCATCAAGTTCCGGTTTGTCCCTTTAATCTTGGAAATGAACCTCCCATTCCAATCCAAGTCACATCACTGTCAGTAGACTCATTAATCCCAGAGGTACTGGCACTGCCCTATCAACCTCAGATTAACAGCAGCTGGATCCCAGTTTAGGAAGCAAACTCAGATGCTAGTTGGGCCAGCAGAACATGCCACTCTAGCACATCCACGGGATATAATGCTGGATCAGAAAACTCCAGTCAATCAGGATCATACCGTGCATACCAAGACGCCAGTGAACAAGTCTGAACCAATCAGAAAGGATACATTCAATCCCTACGTGGAAACCAATTGCACACTCAAAAACCTTGTTTATAACATCCCAGGACACTTTCAATCACCATACATCACCCCTTTCTGTGAAAGGCCTCGATTTGAGCAGGCTTTCATTCTAGCCCAGAGAGAGCTGATCCAATACTGTTACCAGGTCAGCCCTGGATATCCCACTCTGCAGAGGAGCACTTCAGAACCCTAAATGTGGACGGAGTTACTCAATATTGGAAATTAAACTCTGATCAGAAGAGGCGATTCCAATCCCATGTTACCTCATCACTCAAATGCAAATCGGGCTCACTCTATCTCCCCGATTCCCCCTATCAGCAACTCTTGAAGACATCGCGTCGTCTCAAGAAAAAGACTACTCCTAGAAAACCCAAGAAGTCTTTATGAATCAGTATCTCTTTGCTCTATTGTATTTAACTACACTAGCAGCAGCTCTAGCCACATTCCTTGTATATCACATGACTCACAAAGGACAAGGCCTTTGCATCGACATCCAAAGGTTGGACAGATTTTTTATTATTTCTCTAGATGACCCAAAGTGTCTTGCTTATCTCGATCAGGAATTCACACACTATCGCTGCATCACCAAGAAAATTGAAAACCCAAAAGATGATTCAGACTCTGTTCCAGGACTAGACACCCCTGAATTGCAACATCTCAATCTAGATGAAGAAGACACCTGGAACCCACAAGGCACTGGTTGGGAAAATAGCCTAGGACCACAACCTGACCACAACTCACCAGATTGGGTTACTTGGGTGTTTAACAACATCCCCAACTTTCAGATCACAGAAATCGCAGGATGATTCGCTGGAAATATATTTTGCCAGCAATGACACAGACTACAACTTTGGTGCATCTGTTGTCATACAAGCCAACTTAACCCCTACAGAAGAAGTCACTGCTATCAAGGAAGTTGTCAAAGAAGCCCCTGAACAGCAGGACCAGTGGGAAATCAACTCTACTGATGAGATCCCAGGCTTTATATTTGGTGAACAGTTCGCATTTGGACAAAACCAGAACTAGGTTTCATTTCCTATTGTCACAACTCATGTATAGTCTCTAGTTTCTCTTGTTGTAAATCTAACTTTGTCTTTCTCGCCTGGCATGGCATCTTTTGATCCAACTCAGTTTAACTCTACTGTTTTCCAGCAACAGTTGCTTGATGCAACCACTCAAGACAAAGAATGGGCCTTGATCAGCACACAACTTGGTCTGCTTACCAATTATGCCAAGAACCTCAAAGATGAGCTTGATCAGGCAAATGCACAAATTGTCACAATACCACCACCATCAGGAGCTGGATCTGGAGGATCTGGCAGATCTAAGGTTGAGACCTATCAGGATCCTGGAACCTTTGACAAAGAAATCAACAAGTTTGAAGAATGGTGGCTTGGTATGAAAACATGGATTTTGGTCAATACCGACACTATCAACCCACACTTGTACAAAGCTGTTACAACACAATCTTTACAAACACTTTTTCTACACTTTCACTACAGACACTTCACACTTTCTTCTGTACACTTATTTACTGAACACTCTCCATGACCTTTAACTTAGTGTAGTACTTGTGCCTACCTTAGAACCTTCACTTTTGAAGTCATGTGATTCCATGCATGTGACCCTGGAAAACTACATGTGACCAGAGATCTAGACCAACATGTGCACACATGCCTTCTTAATTTCCATCTTCATCATTCTTCTATTTAATATCTGTCTCTCTTCTCTTCTATTCTATATTAAAGTTGAACACTGCGGTCCTTGAACTTTATTCTCAAATCTTGTCTCTCCCTTCTCTTCCTATTTTAATTACTGTCACCCCTATCATAGATCTCATCAAGATCTCATCTTAATTATGATCTCTTCATTTATATATAGATGCATCTTCTATCTTCCACCCCTATCCCACAATGCACTTCTCTTCTTTCATATATCTATATAAAGTTATATTTCTTTCTCTCATGAACTCTTCTCCTATTTAACTATACTTAGTAACTATTCTCATAAAACCCCCTCAGACTTCTCATCATCATTCCTTTACTCTCACATTCCCTTCTTTCATCTCTCCTTATTTAGAAGTAGTTCCCATGGACCCTTATGGTCTGTGCACTCTCCTGTAACTTATAAGTAGTTGCAGCTGACTGAGGTACCCTCAGTCTAATCCATTTGTCTCTTGTGGCCTATGTCCCTGCAAGGTGATTGAGGAAGGCTGTTTATGCTTTTCATCTCTCTCTAGTTCCCTATGGTTATAGAAGAAGATAGGTAAGTTCAAAACATCAACTTTGATCTGGTCATCAAGTCTTTATGCCTCCAACATCAATCCCTTCCTACTAGGGGACTTGTGACCCATGTCCTTGCAAGTATCCTGAAGACATCCAACTATCTACTTGCCTATGGACTTCTCCTCTTCATCTTATCTATATCTGTCTAGCTTCATCTTTATCTTCCTGCTTTACTCTATTTGCTGTGGTCATCTTCATGGTTTGGTGTAGCCCGTTGAGTCCCACCAGTGTTTGCTCAAGATCATCTCGCAACAAAAGCCGTCATGGCTGTGTTATCTTGTATGAAGGGACCACGCACAGGAACCTTCGCCACTTCCTGTCTAGAAAAGGGAATACTCTACATATACATGGAACAGGCTTGAAGACAAAATTGAAAAGCAGTTCCATCCAACTATCTGCCCAAATTGGGCCCTACAGAAGCTGAAAGCCCTCAAACAAGGAAACATGAGAACATGCAACTTCCTTGACGCATTCCAGAAACATGCAAAGGAAGCTGACATTGGTCAGACTCATGCTATAGATATCCTTGAGGCAAACATGAACCCAGAAGTTCATGACCAAGTCATCTGAGAGGGAAAATGGACTTATAGTGACATAGCTGCTTACCTCACAGCAATCAAAGATGCTGGAGAAATGCTGATAAAGAAGAAGAAAGGGGACACACCACACAGCTTCTTTCATGGAAATGGACACAATCACTCATCACAGTCTTCACATGACCCCAATGCTATGGATGTAGATGCTATGCATCTACATTGGGATACTGAGTCAGAAGATGAAGACTCAGATGATGAAGAACACATTCAAGCCTTTACCAAGAAAGGAAAGAAGCCTCCTAAGAAGTGCTTCACTGCATGTTTTAATTGTGGAGGAGATGGCCATCAAGGCAAAGATTGTAGGAAGCCCTCCACTAAGTGCAAAGAATGCAATTGGTCCCAAGGAGAACACAAGAATGTGTGTTCAAAGTATCGAAAGATTCACACTGTGAACAATGAAACTCCCACAGAAGGAAAAGCCTAAGTGGCTTGAATAAACTGGGTGTTCAAGTTGCTGCATTATCGAATGTATGTACTAGTAAATCTCCTTTGAATCTAAATTATAGCCAAAGGGGGTCTCCAATTGATTTGAAGCTTGGCCAAGGCTTGAAATCAGCGCTTAATTCTGTTCATACCCCTAACTCCAGCAAAATCCCAGTCGATGTGAGAATCTGCTCACTTAATCAGAAGGAAATCATCTTGTCAATAAGCATTGCCCCTATACATCATTGACACCTGAAATCGAAGGCTAAGGCATTGCTTGATAGCAGAGCTAATACAATCTATATTGACCAATTGTATGCGAGATGGCTCAAGCTCCCATTCCTATCTCTACCTAATCCAATCCTGGTGTATAACATTGATGGAACACATAATGCCACAGGATCCATCACTCACTATGCGGTAATAGTCATCAAGTTTTAGGGACACCACGAGCAAGTCACAGCGGAAGTGACCAATCTAGGAAAGAATAAAATGATTCTTGGTTACACGTGGCTGAAGCTTCACAATCCTGATATAGATTGGACAACTGGTAAAGTCCAAATGACTAGATGCCTGCACACTTGCTGCATCCTAGAAGGGAATACCCCTTTCACATGACAACTCAAGTCTGAAGAGCAGGACTCTTGCATGTTCATTCATGCCATCAAAATGGAAAATCAGGTCCCAAACGACCCGAAATCTGAAAACCTAGTACCTAAGGTATACTGTGACTACATGAATGTCTTCTCTAAGAAAGAATCAGAAAGGATGCCCATATGCAAACCATGGGATCATGCCATAGAGCTGAAAGAAGACTTCAAATCTAAGAAAGGATGCTTGATTCCCCTCTCACCTGAAGAACAGAAGGAAGTATCTGACTTCATTGACAATCAACTGAAGAAAGGATATATCAGACCTTCTAAGTCCCCACAAATGTCACCGGTATTCTTTGTACAAAAGAAGGATGAATGGAAGTGAATGGTACAGGACTATTGCTACCTTAATGAACACACAGTCAAGAACAATTACCCCTTACCCTTGATCTTGCAGCTTGTAGACAAGCTTAAAGGATCTAAGTGGTTTACCAAGATAGATCTCAGATGGGGTTACAACAATGTTCACATCAAGGAAGGTGATGAATGGAAGGCAGCCTTCATTTGTCATCAAGGCACTTACAAACCAGTTGTAATGTATTTCAGCTTATGCAATTCCCCCACCACATTCCAGACTATGATGAACAACAACTTCTCCGACATGTCTGACATAATGGTTGTCTACATTGACATCATGGCTTTCCTATGGGAGTATGCAGTGTCTGGCACTGCCTTTGAGGACTGCCTCTTTGATCTGTCCCCCTATGATGGCACTGCCCCCTTTTGATCCTATTCCTCCCATTCTGGTTTTCCCCTCTCTGACTCTTTCCGAGAACACTGCCTTCTCCATCACATGCTTATTATATGCAATGCATTTCTTACCTCATAATTAGAATAGTGCCTCCCCTCATGTAGTTTCAGTCTCCGCCTCACCTGCCCTTAACCAACTCTAGGCAGTATATATATTCGGTCTCTGATGTAACTACTCTTTAACTTAAACCTACACAATCTACCATGTATCTTTGGTTCACCACTGGCTTGTTTCTCTCACCAGTTCTTGTGCTTCCTCTTTTGCTTCCTGCTCTCAATCTTGGTGAGAGCCATCACTCGACGCTCAGCATAGTGGGCTGGCATACACTCTACCTCATCACTAGAGTGCCCTCAAACGTACCCAACTACACGTTGGTGTACCATTGTTACTTGGCATAACAAAAGGTTTAGGTTTCTAGCTGTTGGAGCTATCCAGCCCAACCTACCCCATGGACAGCTGCCAGTGCAGCAACACTAGGACAACATGAGGTGTATAAATCTTACACAACTCCTCTCAAAAGAACATGAGGATGATGAAGAACATCATATATCCCACCCCATCCACCAGCACAGTCTTCTATCTTCACCACCATACCAGAGCAGCAAAGAATATCTGGTTTATCGCAGAGTAACCCTACTCCTGGTCCACCCCCTTGAAGAGCTTCACCAGCTCTGTCCCACTCATCTTCAGTCAGCTCCCATCCTCCCACCAACCTTACTCAGTACTCTATTCCCAAAGTCACAGATGAGGAGATAGCAGGAACAGAAGGAGGAATCTATGAATGCACCATCCTCACTGGTGCTGCCACAGAAGCCCACATCACATCTCACCCCTGCCCCACACCTCCACTGCTATCATACCCAGGACCACCTGAACCGGACCCAGATTACCCATAGGAGACGAAGAAGACTTAGACAACAATGAAATGGTAAAGGACATCAAAGCAGCTCTCCCAGAAGATTTCTTGGGAGAAGGAAAGAATGCCAACTGATGGATCCTAGGAATGGATGGATACTTCTCCCTCCACCCAGACCTAACCAATAAAGCCAAGGGCTTTATACTTCTAAACCACATGCCTACTGGACAAGGCAAAGCATTTGCTGAGGCTTGGCTCATCAAGCTTACAGACCAGACTATCTCTGCAGAAGAAAAAGACTATGCCCATATAAAGGAGGCATTCTCCACCACCTTCTCACCCTACAATGCCACCTCCCATGCTCGAGCAGAACTCACCTCTTTGTGACAAGACCTTCGTCATGAAGACAGCTTCAAGAAATATCTCACAGAGTTTGTGGTCCTTGCCACTCAAGCTGGTATCAAGGAGAAAGGAGCTGTACAAGAATGGTTCCTCTGAGCACTTGATAGGGAGATTGCAAAACAGTTAACCCTCACCAATATTCTCAAGACTGCTAAGGAAATTGAGGACATTTACAACAAAGCTGCAGAGATAGAAAGCAGACTAGCCAGGATCTGGGACATGGACTGGATCCCTTGGATCCCCATAGGAAGAGGAGGAGGACAACAACATCATGACCCAAATGCCATGGATGTAGACCATCTCACTCTCTCCCCCATGGAACGAGCTTGCCTCATAAGAGAAAAGAGATGCTTCATATGCAAAAGGACAGGGTGTTCCACCAGAAAACATCCCCAACCAGGACAACAGCACGTTCAAACTCATACCATGACAAGTACCCCAACTAGTGGAGATCTGCTGGACTCCTACATTAAGGCTCTGAGAACACGCTCAGACAAAGACAAAATCCTTCGAACTCTCAAAGCAGCCTTTGAGAAGAATAGGAATGAACGAGGAGAGACCCTCCTGGACACAGAGGAAGTATGGGGAAACAAGGATATAAATGTCCTCACACTTGACAAAATTCCCACCCAATAGATGCCTGCTACACATTTTTAGGAGGAAGGGATGGACCAATATCATCTCCTTCTGTCATGATTGCACCTGTATTTATCTCTGGATCAAACAGTAATTCTATTTGCATTCCTATTTCAATCCAGGATAAATGTGCAACAAGAATCATTGGCCTAAATGCACTTATTGACAGCAGTGCAACGGGATGTTTCTTTTCTAGGAAATTTGCTGAAGAACATCGGATCCCCCTGATACCTCTACCTCACCCTATCAAAGCATGGAATGTGGATGGATCGTCCAACCAATCTGGAGACATCACCCATAGGGTCTCCACCATACTAAACATGGATGGAGTTCTCAAACTGTGACAACTCCTTGCCCTCAACTGTGGAAAGGACAACCTCATACTAGGACTGCCCTGGCTATGCACAGTCAATCCAATAATAGATTGGACTACAGGTCAAGTGACCATCAATCCCCAATGATACAAAGAGAGGCACTTCAATCACCCATGAGCACTCTCCCAGCAATACCTACTCAAGTATCTGGATGCCAATGAAAATACAACCATCAAACAGCACCTGAAAACCTCCTTTTCACAACAAAGGAACATTCTTCTCCATGCATGCATATTGAACACACAGTACAACTTGAAGGTCCCAGAACACCTTCTCCAAAAGACAGTGTTGTCTACTATCCTCACCCAACAGGCCAAGACCACAAAAGTGGAACTCCCCACTCTGTTCAAAGACTTTACAGACGCCTTTGAAAAGAAGGATACAACCAAACTCCCTCCATCTCAACCATACGACCATGCTATAGAAATACAGGACACCTTCATCTCTCAATGAGCCAAGACATATCCATTATCTTTCCCTGAATAGATTGCCTGCAAGGAGTTCATTGATGAACACCTTGCCTCCAGGAAGATCACCCAGTCAAATCTCCCCAGGCATCCCCCTTCTTCTTCATCCAGAAGAAGGACAGAAAACTATGTCCCTGTTAGGACTATAGATATCTCAATACACATATGATCAAAAATGTATATCCACTCCCCCTGATCTCAGATCTCATCAACCATGTACAAGGGTCCTCCATCTTCATGAAATTCAATGTGTGATGGGGATACAATAACATCCTCATCAAACCAGAAGATAGATGGAAGGCAGCCTTCATTACTCCCTTTGGTCTCTTTGAACCTATGGTCATGTTCTTTGGAATGTGTAATTCCCCCATGACTTTCCAAGCCTTCGTGGACAACCTCTTCGGTGACTACATTGCAGAAGGATGGCTCATCATCTATATGGATGATCTTCTGATCCACTTGTCCAACCCTACCCTTCACGAAGAATGAACCAAGAAAGTCCTCCAGTGTTTTCAGGAACATGAGATGTTCCTGAAACTGGAGAAATGCACCTTTGCTGCTCCTGAAGTGGACTATCTCAGACTCATCCTGAACAAGGACAGAGTCAAGATGGACCCCACCAAACTACACACAATCAAGGAATGGCCTCATCCTTCTACTGTCCATGAAATATGATCATTCCTGGGATTCTGTAACTTCTACAGGAAGTTCATCCCATCTTTCTCAGACCTTGCTTGCCCACTCCTCAACTTGACTAAGAAAGGTGCCCCTTGGTTATGGACCCCATCTCACAAGTCAGCCTTCCCAGCCCTCCAGAAGGCCTTCACAGTTCGCCCAGTACTGGTGTTCCCTGACACCACCAAGGAATTTACCTTGATGACTGATGACTCCCTTACTGCATCAGGAGCCATCCTGATGCAATCAGATTCCAATGGGGACCTACACCCATGTGGATACCTCTCCCAGACATTCTCTCCCACCGAGAGAAATTATGACATCTTTGATTGAGAACTCCTCGCAGTCATTCCTGGACTCGAGGATTGGCACCAATACTTACTTGGCTCTCCCTACCTTGTCAAGGTTCTTACTGACCATAAAAACCTTACCTACTTCAAAGAACCATGGAAACTCTCTCATAGACAAGCCAGGTGGCTTCTTTTCCTCCAGGACTGTAACAAGTATGTAGTTGGTTCACATACTCCTTGTCAAGAAGAGTAATCTGAAGGTCACTATAACCTATTAGCAAGGATAAAAGTCAAAGGGACTGGTCCTGACTAGAATGGCAAGGAGAAAGCAGAGAGCAAGAGAAAAACAGGCAAAGAAAGCCAGTCAAGTGAACCAAGATACATGGTGTATTGTGTAGATCAAAGTTAAGAAGTATTTATATGTGGAACATGAATATTTATATGGTACAGAAGATTTATGGCAAGCAAGACAAGAAAGGAAATGTATCATAGGGGCAGACGCATGAAAGTAGGGAAAGTTGGATCTTTGAGGCTATGTAAATGTAAGAGAGCATAGCCAAGGAGCAGTTTATGTTGAATAGGATCAAAATGGAAGGGATCAGATTGGATCAGAGAAAATAGGAATGGACAGGAAATAGTGTCAGAGAGGTGGTGTAGCCTTGGAAGAGATCAGAAAGGGGAAAGCATCTGCCCATGCTGTGTCTGGCACAGCATACTCCTGTAAATTGTGAAGGATCTTGTTCCAAAGGAAACATCCTGGGTAGTCAAGATGGATGGTAGTGGAAAATGAAGGAGGGGTGTCCTCAACTGTAACACTGATCTTAGGTCACTATGAAGGGAGACTTACAAGTTGACATCTTTGAAGTAGAAGAATTACCAAGAGGACAAGACTAAGGTTCTCTGGTGGTGGCTGTATGCCTTATATACTAAACTATGGTTTGTACATGTTTGTATTGGATCTACAATACTGGTACAAATGAGGAATAATCCATAGCCTCAGGCATAGGGTTGTGAGTCATTGATGATGAAGATCAAAAGGCTGCATAACAACATGTGTTAAATATAATGTGTGGCAAAATGGAAGAGAAGTATGTGTAGATTAAGGCATAGCCTTGCACTGCATGGAGGTGCACATTGGAAAGTAATAATTTAAATGCATCCAATGAACATTAGATGTGAATCACTGTGACTGACAGTGTAGTCTGCACATGTGAAATAAAAGTAATCCAACATGGCTTATTGACTAACATGTGCATAACAAGACTTGAAAGAAAGGAAGTGAAAAAGATGAAGATAAGATAAGATGAAGTGACTGTTCATAACACTATTCCCTCTCTAAGTAACATTGTCCTCTTATATGAAAAATCAGACTTACAGATGTAGATGAGATTAAAGTAGCCATATGGTATATAGTCCTAGACAAGGCTGAACTTTGGAATTGCTTCAACATCATTCATGCAAACCTTTCATCATCTTGCATAGTTATTGGGTTCCCTATGCACATGCTAGTGCAAGACATAACCACAACTGACATTCTGGAAAAGCTGGTTCCCTTTGATCACATTCTGCATCCTTCTGAATTATGTATTGTGTAATATTTCAAATGATGTTGCAGTACTGACATTGTTTCCCCTCTTATCTTTTCAACTGCTTATCCACTTCTGTCAGCTGCTAATCAGTTGCCTTTTATATTAAATAAGCATTTGTTTGCTAAATCCACTCTTAGTCTGCTGTTTTTATCATTGTTATCCATCTAGTTGTCTTTGAGTCTGCCCTCTTCTCCAGCTGCCTTGCTGCCTATAGTACTATTACAGTTAAGGAGACCCCACCCCTATTTTCTTTATCCCCCACTATTCCTGACCTCATCTCTTCTGAGATGTCACTGTGGGACAACATCCTTTGTGACCTTCAGAAATACATAGTGCCAGACACTGCCTGGAAGGAGCTGTTCCAACACAGCCTCCTTGATCTGATTCATTCCTTCCTGTCTTCATCCAAGGCACTGCCTCATTGATCCTATTCCTCCCTTTCTGTATTTACCCATTCCTAATCTTTCTAATCAGAGACTGCCTCCTTGTTATGTTCTCTCATATGTGACTGTGTTTCTATCATTACATGATACATGTTTGTGTCTGCCCTCATTCAGATTACCATATTTAGTCTCAGCTGCCCTAAAGCCTTTGGACAGTATACAGTATATTCAGCTCATACTCTTGCTTACAGGTCTCCTTAACTTTGACCTGCACACTATACAGTGTAATAAAGTCTCTGCTCACTTCTCTTGAAGCCTTTGCTTTTTGCTTCTATTTTTAGTCCTTTGCAACTACAAGTGCAGTACCCTCCATAGTCTGCACTATGTTGGATAATGTAGGACCAACACCTGAGACCAACAATAGGTCATTAGGAGACTGGGATACACCTTGGTGATCCATTGTTACATGGTTGTAACAAGTACCATTTGTTGCTTTACCTATTTCATTATATACTTCACCTATTCAAATGGCTTCATGGCCATTATCTTTTGATCTGTATGCCTGCTTATTTGCTTTGCTACCTTTGCTCATTCCTGATTTGTTATTACCTTTGGCTTCTGTTAAGACTGTGTAACTCCTTGGACATACTTCAGACTGGGTGGTGGGACATTGGCTTCACCTTGTGTGGTGCACCCTTGCTAAGAGTCCATGTCCTGGATTTACAGATGGGGGTTGGAGAGAGAATTGAAGCATATTAGGACACCAAGTTGAGCAGAGGATTTCAGAGGGGAACCATCAAGGTTCAGTTGGAGGGAAGAGGAGTTTACTAAGTTGATAATCAGACTAAAGAGAATACAGGAGTATTTAGAGGTTTATATACTATGGAGGTGGAGTATTACTAATGGAGTCTGTAAAGATTTGTAAGTAGGGATCAGAATGCAAGTAATGTTGGAGTTGTGCTCCTAAGTGGAATACATACAGGTATGGAGAAAAGTAAGAGATGGAGCTAGTATATATGGAGATAGGAAATAGGACATAAAGTTAACATAAGATATGAACAGAGTCCAAAGGTTAGAAACTGTGTCTTGAATAAGAATGCACTGGAGTTTGTATATACAAGGTCAGAGTTTGGTCCAGAGGACCAGGGTTGGACTTAGCTGATACAGGATATGACAGCTTCCTTTAACCAGGCCTCTTCAAATCTGTCACCTTTTTTATTGAGAGATAGTTTCTTTATTCACTTTGCTACCATTGTCTTATTTGAGTCCACCAAGATTTTTGGAACTGCATGCATCTTCATCACCTTATATTGCTCTTGTTCTTCTCAGAGCCATTATTTTCTTCTATAGCTACATATATCCACTGACATTCTTTCTATGTCTATGACTCCCACATCACATCTGGAGTGTCCATACAGTCAAAAGATAGAGAAAGTGGACTATTTGCATTTAAATTCTGTATCCACTTCACCCTTCTGAGCCATTATATCATATCTTCACCAAAGCTGTCTACACTGACCCTATATTCTCTTCCGAACCAGCAGGATTCACAATACCAAGTTTGGTAATATAGACACTTGACAGGATTAGCATTTCAGATATTCTGAAATAAACTGAATCAATTTCAATCTCTTTACTGTTGTCCAGTATTATTTCCTTTGATACTATTTGTATTGCACTTTCATTGTCCTTTATAGTCAATCAATCTTCTGCCCTGCATACAATGTTGCATGATGTCCTGTCATTTAATGTTTCAAAAAACCTGAACTCCTTTGGCTGCATTCCAGATTTCCTTAAGGAATTGCCTTGTTACAGACCCTGTTATTTTTACCATATTTTTACCTATTTTTCCTGATTTTCCAGAGCAACTCTCACATTTAGCACCTATCTATTAGCCTCTATCACCTGAGCACACTAAATGCTCAAGTCCAGGACTCTATTCTAGACTTGGACTTTCTCATCCCTTATGTCTAGACCCTTCTAACAATTCTGACAATGAGCATGTTCTGTGAGATACCCTCATGCTACTCACAAGTGCCATCCAAGGCCTTGCTCACTCCACTTGTTGTCCTGCCTCTGACTCTACCCCCTGCACTAAAGTCTGAGAATCAGATCAGTTTGATGGAATGGAACCCTGCAAACTCTGGGTTTTCCTAGTGCAATGTGAATTAAACTTCCAGGAATGGAGCATGGGCTTTGGGATGACAGGGCCCAAATCTTTGTCACTTGCTGCCGATGTTTAATGACCTTCAACTAATAATTGTAATAATGTTAGCATAAAAACAGAATCTGTAAATAACAATACTGACTTTACCCTTCTTTGAGGTCTTTCATGGCTTAAGGTCCTTCTCTTTGGACATGAGGGGGTTGACCAGTTCTGAATCTGGTACAGAGACTCTTTCTCATTTTACAACCTTTGTTTGGCTCTCCAGCACCATATCAAGCTTAGCTGTTACGAACCCTTTTTCTCACCCCTTTCTTTTCTAGTCATGTGACCCCTTTCACACTTTCACAATCACGTGACCTTATCTTTTTCTCATCACGTGACTATGTGAACCAGGTCTAGACCTGTAACACATGTCAACCTCATATATTTAATCTCCAACAGTCTAGAATGTCTAGCACTGCCTCCTATTAATCTCCGTCTACCTTACTCATCTTAGTTTACTAATACTCACACAATTCGTCATTACATAGCCTCACACGCATGGACCAGCATCATAATAGATACAAACATGTAAAACATATATATACCTTGAATCCAACATCCCAAGAACTCTAGTCAAGTTCTTGTTGGGATTCCCTCTCAACTATCCT
>JBBPQN010000039.1:0-37704 GCA_038092575.1 Boletus subluridellus | reverse complement strand
CGGAAGATCTAGGATCTGAAGGCTAAGCGCACAGCCCAATCGTGAGGAGTCGGATCAGGGGATGATCCGGGGAATCCCCAGGGATAATCCAGTCCTTGTGTAGCACGGAAACGCTACGTCCGGGGGAATGTCCAGTCGATAGGTGAGATCCCTTGGAGTCCTTGTGATGAAAGGGAACTCATCGTCCAATGGGAGAATGTCCAGTCAGAGTCAAGAGCCCATCCGAGGCGTAAGGCCGGGGATTGTCCGTTAAGGGGAAATGTCGTATCCGCGAGTCTTGATCGTCGAATACGATCTGGTAATACAATGGAGGGAACCATGAGAAGGGGAAAGTCGTGATGCCGCCAGGGCACGTGGTCGTGAGAGGGTCGTGAGGGGGTCACGGGTGACAGGTGTCACAAAACCGTAACAGCAATGACATGGATCATCTGTGTCATCGTCTGGATCCTCTTCAGCAGTTAACTCGTTCCATTGTGCAAGGTGGTCAGTACGCATCCTTATGAGCTTTGCAGCTAGCTTGTGATGGTCTATCCGTAGAATCTATATCAATTTAAATCAGATGGTCGTCAGAAAACTAATCAACGCCATTCTGAAACAGTAATAGCAAAGGCTTTAAACATACCTGGGCTGCTACGTCCTTTCCATTTGTTCACTGGTAAGCCTCCTTTAAGGGGATGTGCATCCCTTCATTTGGTCATGTGCTGTAGTTGCACACAGCGCCCTTATTTTGAATGTCATGGATGACGTGCTTCCAGAGGTGGATCTTCGGGAAGTTCCAGTCCAACCTCAAACCATTGATGTTTGATACTTTGATGACTTGCATATAGGCCTGAGATAGATCAGCGGGGTGTTGGTCAAGTGAATCATTTAAATTCCCACAGATCGAATGGCCAGTTACCTGCAACGCTTCATTGAAGCAGAGAAGTTTGGCTTGTATCATTTTGAGTGTACATTTGGTATGAACATCCAAGCTAATCCAGCTATGGAGTTTCAGGTAACAGGTGAGAAGCTGAAGGATACAGTATCCCTCAGAAGTTGTCGATTGCTTCAAGATGTTTAGCCCCACGTAAAACAATACCTGGACATGTCCCTTAGCATGGCGAAGGACAAGGGATTACAGAATTCAAGCCGATATGTACCCTAGTAAGATCGTGCAGTTTATTGCCATCACTGAAACTGATGTGGACCATCGTGCTGAACCAAGTAAGGCTGCGCCATCGGGGGAACATTTTGAGACTGAATAAATTAACAGTAAGTGGAAATTAAACATAGAATTTAAATGTCTGAATCAACATCAACAACGAGTGTTTGACTTACAATGTTTCTATGGCAGCTTCAGCTGGTCATCCCAAGTGGCCTAGGACCTTTTTGTATTCGTGTAATAGGTGCTTACCACCAAGTCCGCTGTCGAGGTAATGTAGCAGATCGAAACTGAGCGCTTGGTGGGGATCAGAGTCCCTGAGCCTCCAAAAGACATTCTACATTTTATAGTTGTTATAATTAGTATTGATACGCTCACGGCGATGCACGCCATCAAACATAATCTCACTTGCACGGGGCACAAACCGAGCACTTTGAGTGCAGCATCTCCAGCAGATCGACTGTGGTGATATAATTCCAACGCATCCTATGCTTTAACCATAGACCGAACCGAGTAAGTCTGTGAAAGGTCATGAAGCTGTTCTAAGGGAACAAGGCATATCGGACAAGAACATTTGCCCAATTGTCCTCATATGAGTGACATCATACACCTAAGAAGTTACATTGACAGTAATAGTAATATTAGTAAATTTCAAACTAGCACTGGCCTATTGAACGAGAATGTACTGTTCCTTGTAGTCCCCAGAGAGAATAAAAAGTATTGGAAATAAGGTACTTGTAATCTTGTCATATGACAAATTGTGAACATAGCCCGTTCAAGAGTAGGTCACCACTTCGTCAAGGAGTTTGGAGAAGGAATCATGCCAGACGACCCGCTTGAGCATAGTGTAACCAAGCTTGCCCTCTTCTTCCGCATCTTCACGAACCTATCAATGTTTCGTAGTGTGAGGCAACAACCCCACCGAAATTTGACATCATCAGGAGCCGAAATCACTTACGATTGGTAACCACCCGACAACACACCCACCACCAATCCCTTGGCTGTTCTGCAATTCAACGGGCAGATTTGCACATCGCACGACAACGGGATATCCCTGCACAGTCCCAAATGATGATAGCCTCATTTTGTCAGCATAGAGAATGAGGCCAAAAGGCACTGCATTCTCTATGTCCAGTGGGAGGTTTGACTAAATAATAATATCGTCATTGTAGTACATTTATATATATAGATGTATACTACACGAGGACAGAACATACTTGTATATCCCACCAATGATCCCCAGTCCACGGCTCATCATAAAAGTGCTTGAAATTAGTCCCATTGTGCCTGTACAAGCGCTCTGCGTCCCACACGAAGTGTGGAGCGAGCAAAGGATTCTCTAATTGATCGAGCGCCCAAGACCAAATAGGCCTGGTATAGACTTCATACGTTTGCAGTTTGCCTTTATATGGCTCAGTAATCTCATGCTTGTAGAACTAGATGACCAACATGAGATCAACTGAACGTTGTTTGCTGGAATAGATACTAACTGACTTACGGGTGTGAGTTCAGCTGCAGCTGCATCACAGGCTCTCTGAAGCTCGTCATAGTTCTTGAGGGTAACCTTCATGGTTCCTGCAGCTACATGGGATATAAGACTCAGTAGTTTGTTCACCTGAGCGGCATTGAGTGCTGCATCCAATGCGACCTCTGCAAAGTCGAAGTCGCTGGGATGATGGAAAGGACACCATGGTGTTTCGTCTTCAGCCTGTATGACCGTTTGAGCAACATGGAATTGTTCGTAGGATTGGTGAAAGGGAGGGCGTCCACTGCGAGGGTGATACTCGGTTTTAAATTCTTGGGGCCGGTGCAGGGCTGAGGGTTGACTTGAGAGTTGCTGATCAGCTGATGGAGCGGACATGGATATATCTGATGGCGCTAAGTCACATGTCAATATATATATAATATTAATATAATACTGTGAACACATACCTGGGCTGCTGTGAGCCTCACGGTCTCCAGTAGGTCCAGGCAAACCAGTGCTTGGACCTGCTAACGATGCAGGATCCTGGTCGTCCACCTCAGAAAAAAAAGCTTAAAGTAAATTGTTAGTGTGAGTGTAGCATGACATTTCAAATTGATTCATGCGAAATGTTCAAATTGACTTACCTGGATCAAATGTGGGTTCAACATTACCCCCGCCGATTTCTCCCAAGTATCCTGGACCAACACAATGCGGTTCCAACGATACATCGACAGGACATGGGTTGAGCTCAGAATCATCATTGTTGAGAATTTTATGACGAGCCGCGCGTTGTGCTATAATTTGGAATGGATTTAAAGGTACTGGTCCAGGCATTGGCGGTCATATGTTGTAAGGAGAGGGAAACGGACCTTTTTTTTGAGAGTTCTCAAAGTGGTTGTTAAACATCACATGTTGCTTGTCTTCTTCTGCACGCCGCTTGCAGCTGCTTTCGTGCTTTCTGAAGCCTAGCTTTTTGAAAGCCTTGCCACAGTGAGGGCACACTATTTGCATGGTACATACATCTTTGGAGTAGTTATATCTTGGACAGGAGGTGCATGAGGGTGCCATGGTTGAGCGAAGAAGACGACAGCTGGAGGGTGTGAGGCAAAAAATTGGGGGTCTCATATCAAGGCACGGATTATATTGTATCACCATTACATGATATTACATGATCATGGGGCGTTTGTGTGGTAACGGCCCAGGTTCCATTACCAGCCGGTTATCTTATCTCCGGGCTGTTTGTCTATGCCATATTGAGGCGGTGACAACGGCATATGCAGCCAGCAGCATTATGATGGGGGTAATGAAATTTCCGACATGTGGATCCAAACCCTGCTGTACCTGCTAGCTGCAACTATGTAAGTAGTGGTCCAGACTGATCTGGAGGAACAACCACTGATGCCTGCAGGATGATGCAGCTGAAATGCAGGGCAATCTCAATGTGGTTGAGGACAAGACTCAGATCAATGTCGACATGCTTGAGGATGTTGATGGCCACATGCTCCTCGATGACAAGGATAACTGAGACATTTGGGAGGTCTGCCCCTACCATCAGTGCAATGATGCCATTTCATCAAATCTGCCCAAATTTCTTGTGGCAATGATGAGGCAGGCAGAGGAATTGATGCTGAAGGATGGCACCTGAGATACCAGGGTATTTATTACACTCTCTTCAGATATCTGCAAGTTCATCAAGCACCTCAATGAGTATGATAAGAAGATCAAAGAGGCACAGCGATGGGGCTGGTCTGTCAAGCCTGCATGGAATGGGCTCCCTATGTGGATAATGGCTATGAAGAATGAGATCCTTCAGCTCATCCATGATCCATTGGCATGCACTCATGATGTAGTGCACAAGTGCTTCCTGGATGACCTGGATAAGGTTGGTCTGGGCCGGGATTATCAGAAGTTGGGCTGCCAGCAAGACACACTGCAATGTGTGGCCTGGATAGTAAGTGTTAAATTAACATCTGCCTTCTTGGACTGGTGACTGACTGTCAATCATTGTTTCAACCACAGTTATAGTGCAAAGGGCAGAATCATGATTGAGGCCACCCTGCTCCATATTGTCAGCATGAACAGTCTTCCTGGGAGTTCCCTTGCACTGTTGAGCCTTTCCCACTTCACTTGCTACTTTCTCGTTCCTTTTATAGCATCTCATCTGATTGCATAGGACCTGAAATGTGATGCTCAACTCAGTTACCACATGATGGTCACCAGTTCCTTGGTTGGCAATATCCTTCATGCCTATAAGGAGGGAGAGCCAGATGACAAGCTCGAGGATGTCCTGCAGGAGATCAATGTCAAGGGCAATGCACTCCAGGCTTCAACTCCAACACCTGCCATCATCATGGAGAGGGAAGTGGCTGCTCAAGGACGACCCACCTTGAGTTTGCATGCTAGCTTGCCTGAAGATCCATCTCCTTCAACTTTTACACCTGCCACCCATGTAGAGGTTCAAAATACTCCCTCAGCATCAACATCTGAATCAGCAATGGAGCAGCCAGCCACAAGTTCATCAGCATCCACCCACATTGTGGAGGAGATGGGCCACAGGAGAGCCAGCTAGAGAATGAGGAGATGCATGCATGCTGAATGACAACCATCTTGAAGTGCAATGATCTTGATCTACAGCACATGACCACTTGGACATCCCACTCTCTTTACACCAAGTATTCACTTGTTTGCTTATCCTTATATATCCTCTCATTTTGCTAGTAGACTTGTATATGTATTGCCAGCAGTATCAATGAAACCATTGCTGGTCAATGATGTCCATGGATCCAGGGGTGTCAAAAATGAATCAGAATCATTGCAATATTCCACTCATAATGAGTGATCACAACTGGAAGGATTCATGGTATATCTCACTAATATCTGCTGCATGCGTGCAGTGAATGGATCATTGACAATCAGCAATTGCACTATGTGAAAATGATGCAATTCCCTAATGAAAGGAATTGCATCCACGCAATGAATTTCAGCTGCATTTTGTGCAAATCATTGAGTTTGCAGGGCACTGCAATTCATTGCATACACAATAATGTCTAATGTAAGTCTATATGAGATAAAATAAAATTTCACATGATGTTCAGTGTTGCCACACCCCACAGTTTGTTAGAGGGTTACATAAAGGAGGTCTTCAAAGTCACATGTGGCAATTTTTTTCATGGCAGAGGCATTTCCTCTGAAGCACCAAATTGTTCCTTATTCAAACATTGGGACTCTGCAATATCTAATTGTTGGTTAGCTAGTGCTCACTTCTGCTAGGATGATGTCTGGTTGCATACTAATAGTTTAGTTCTTGTAGTGAGGTCCCACCCAGAGCATACAGTACATGCATCAGATGTGTGAAGACTGCTTTCCACATGCTGAGTTTGAATTCATGTAGTAGATCAACCACAAACATGATGAAGAAGTTGAAGTCTCTGAAGTGCTTAAGATACACTCTGAAAAACTGTTCTAAAGAAATGATACATCAGCATTACTAAACAGGAGGTAACAGGTACTTACAATTGTTGAAACCAACAACTCATCTTGCAATAACATTTTCACACACATACCATTGATGCTTGCTCCATTCTTGAAAATTGCCCTGTGCACCTTCAAAATCTTTGGACAACATGCTCTATTGTTGACACAGATTCTTCCTCAAATCTCCCTATCAAGCAGAGTTTCCATATCTGATACATCATTCTTCTTGGCCAAGCAGCGGGGACATGAATAGATGCTGAGGAACTTGATACAAGCAAGGAGTACTCTAAGACCTTGCTCAGCAACCATTGATAGACAAACCCATGTATGTTGAACTTACTTTTTGGGGTAATCAACTGAGTAAGTAAAAAATCATGGGAATATGCACTGCATGGTTCTGTCACTGCACCAGATCACAATCCCAGACCTACTGTATATGCATTCATGAATTTGTCATTGAGAAGTAGCCTCCATACTGCTTGCATCAAGTGTCATTTGCAATGGGTATAGACACTGTCTGAGAAACCTTGTTCAAAATACTGGCTATATTGATTTTGAAAGTCATCTGGAAGCTGAAGTCCAATATTAATAGATGAAGACAACTTGGCATATAAAAAATAACAAACCATAGGAACATATGCAACATGATGACATGCCACTGCTGTCGGCTTACCATGTATGTATTTTGATTGATTGCTAAAGAATAAATATATGGGCCATAGGAATGCATCACTGAAGTTTGAGAATTGTGTGGTGTCAGACCATAACATAAGTAGAGTGATGACTCACTCAAGGTCATCTCCTGGCTTATGAGGAAGTGATTGCACCTCTTAATATGCCTCAAGATAGACTGGTGGTGAATAAGCTTTGCCAAAGACTTTCATTAGCTCATTCACATCTGAAAATTTTCTGGAACTTCTTGAATGGAATCATATGGAATGTTGTTGAGATCTCATCTTCAAACATGAATGTGATGATTTCTATAATGTTGCAATGATGTACTCCATTAATCTTGAGCACAGGAACTGAGGGATCATCTTCACTACCTTCCCATCTCTGCTGCTTATGAGGTAGTCATATATCCACCAATGAAGTCTGCCAGCCATGCTTAGCTTTCAATGGGTTTGACTCAGTTTGAAGGTACTTCTCAATCAATGCCCTCTCTCATTTGTGGCTAAATGTAGACTGTGCATCAAGATGAAATTGAGGATCATGAGCAAATGACCAAAGACAGTTGAGCTCATCTGCCAACATCATATTTGATTCTGAATATTGTCAACAAATCAACAGACCAGCCATTGAAGTGCTGAATGCAGAGAATAAATTCTCATATGTGATTTCTGATGGTGACAGACCACCACTTGTCTGCATGGGGCTGTGGAAATCTTGCTGGGGTGGTTGGCTGTTTGGGTTTGCAGAATCCAAGGTTGGGGCATCAACAGTGCTATGGATAGTCTGGTCATCTTGCAGGAACATTGTTGGACAATGGGTGCAGGTTGCTTGGGTGGGAAAGCTGAGTGATTGTGACTGTCAGGACTATGCAGTGGTGATTGAGCATGATAAAGACCATCCACAGTTGGAAGGTAGTCAGTGTAATGGGTGGGAAGGTGTATACATCATCCAGAGCATTCCAAGATAATGGAGGGATTGACAGGACTTGAACTTGGCTTAGGAAGACCATCATGCTGTGATTGTGAGGGTCCAGTGTCATTCTCTAACTATAGAGGATGTGAGTATACATTGACAGATGAAGAGGGCATACTAGTACTACATACCCAAGCTAAATTCTTGTCACGTGTTGTTGGACTTGCACCTTGCATCTTAGAAACATTAGGCTCAGATGTCTCCACATGAGTGGGTGTTGGGATAGGGATGTTCTATGGCAGTTGGTTGGCATGTCCATTATCCTTGGTTTGGGCCTTCTTGAGATGTAGTAGATGGGCTTGCTTAATGTTAGTCTTGAGATGCTCACTAACTTCATTAGCAAAACAGCCCTTTTCCCACAAT
Source organism: Boletus subluridellus (assembly GCA_038092575.1). NCBI lineage: Eukaryota > Fungi > Basidiomycota > Agaricomycetes > Boletales > Boletaceae > Boletus > Boletus subluridellus. Next base: position 29,617 of record JBBPQN010000039.1, on the reverse strand, counting down.
AAGTTTTTGTTTGTTGTATGAGTAGTTTACCTAAAATGGTCAGGGAAGTGGTGTCAAAAGCATATATTTAATGGTAAAATTATATGGCAAAAATTTCAGGCCCAGTTTATAGGCAGAATTTTTTTCACATGTTCTATCCAGCTCTAGCCAGTTGGGAACCTTGCTAGAGAAATCTGGCCAGCTCTGTCCAGGTCTGTCCAGGTGGAGGGTTGATTTGCTGATGTTTGCACATCACCTCATGGGCTCAAAGTTTTTTGAGACTTAGAAAAGACTTTTGGCAGCCAAAGCATGAGTGCACATTGTTCATGTGGACAGTCAATGGGATGGGACACACCTCATCACTCTCTACATTGCATTTAAATACATTCCAGGTTACAGAAATGAGCAAAACAGATACTAAAAAAGAGTTAGATCTTGCAATGCCTGTTAGGAAGCATAAAAACACACCCATATGATGATTTCATGGGATTGAGGCAAGGTGCTGTGTTATGTATGTTTTCTAATATGGGTATATACTCTTGTGTCATGAATATTTCTTAATATGGGTGGTGCTCATCCCAACATTGTGGTGCATGACAACTTGATAGCATTGAAAATACAAATACATGATTTCTATGTAGCAGAATGCCCAAGCTAATCATCTATTACCTTCACTGGAGCTGAACAGGTTGTCAGATGTGTAAAGCCAGATACTGCCTCATTGTTTCAAATAGCTCAAGGAACTTGGGCTTGTGAGAGATTATATCCTTTGGAATCCTATTGAAAACAACTGGAATTGCATCAGCCACAAGTGTTTTATCATCTTTGCTGTTCTCATCTTTTCTATCCTCATTGCTACACATGAACATGAAAAAAGATGAGTGAATAGTTTTGATAAACTAGGCATGCTTACAATGAAGGAAGGTGAATGGTAATGGAAGCACCTTTGATGTGCTCTTTTGCTACCACTGCAGCTGTGATGTTTTTCTCATCATCTGAGTCACTCTCACTGTCACCATCATCTTGTAGAGTATGCTTTGTGACATCTTTTAACCTTAGAATAATCTTCTACAATATATTGTTAGCCCAATCTTCATATCCTGAGATCAAGTACACACCAGAGGTCTTGGGTGATTGGAAGTGTACTTGATTACATATGTTGGCCAGTTCATGAGAAGATTGTCAATCTTGAGTATGATAATGTTGTTCTGGTTGAGTGTGATGATTGGAGAGCCAGATTCTTGCTTGATGGAGGATGACATTGTGGTGGGGGGACAAAGAGCTTAGCATAATCTTGGTGCAGATTCTAGGGGTATTGGTGATTAAAATTGGAGTCAAAACTTTGTGCTGACAGAACCTTAGCAAAAATTTGCCTCTGACTGAAGGAAATTGTGCCTGCTTCTAGTTGAGATTTTGGTCAAGTGGACTTTCAAATATTTTGATCTCGTCCTATCTCCATAACAATGCCTTCCAACCCCAAGCACAACAATATCATCAGTGAGGAAGATCCAAAGCCCAAGAATAATTTGAGAAAGAAGAAAAAGTATGTGCTATGCCTACCTTGGTAAACTAAAGATCATGAAGCATCCAACTTAGGGCTGAGGGGGATGCATTGGCAGATCCCCATGAGGTCTATCATGCTGATGCACATGCCATCATAAGATGCATTGACCTTTGGTGCAATGTAGACAAGATAATCAGGATGGCTCTATTGATTGAGCAGGCAGTTGCAAGCTGCAAGGGTGAGCTTGACAAGGAGAAGTTGGCAAGAGATGCACACAAAGAGATGCTATCAACAGTGTGAGTTAAAGATGATGCTATCATATCCATACTGACTATCTATATTGACAAGCATATAGTGATGAGGAGTCATGTGAACCATACCTACACATGTACTATAAGATTCTCCAGATCATGCCGAGCCTCAGAGCCATCATGAATGATCTGACCAAAGCATCAGAACTAGCAGCTATAATTTCCAAGGTATGTATATCACTAAATATAGCACATATACTCAGATAATTTAGATAAGCTTGACAATACAGATGACATAGTTGAGTGATGTGACCTATCTTAAACCCCACATTGCTCAATATGTCCCCTTCAATCCATTCAAGTCCCAAATCAATCTGCCAATTATCAATGCAAATGGATGGGCTGATATGGGACTGAATCACCCTGTTCTCACACAACTCCTTTGTCCTGTTGACCAGCTTGAGAGATATGATGCAGACATTGAGCAGTGAGTACTTGAGTCCTCTTCATCTAATGTACAGATTACTAATTGATTGTAGAGCACAGAAGGATTTACTTTTGGGTGATATCTCCATGAATGCTGAATATTTTCCTTCACTTTTCTGGAGTGGAGAATGCCCTGGGGATGATTTTGATGGAGATAATTTATTCCAGGGACTCTTCCAGGGTTATATTCTTGTCTGGATTGATCAACACATCTTCCTTGGATCATCGAGCACCTTAGGAGGTGACAGCTTATGTGCAACATGCTCATGCAATTTGATCTTATATGACATGACTACTATTGAAGCAGAACACATTGCTTATATATGCATGCAAGTAGGTCATTTTCATCATACATCTGTATATATTTGTACTCATGCTGTTCTCAGGCTTGTTTTGCCATCTCATTGAAGAATCAATGGAGTGAATGTGATGGTGTTTTAAGCTATTTAAAGCTGTACTGTGGAATAGTCTCTATTATCTGCAATGCAGTCAATACAGAATGGAGGGATAGTCTACTGTGATGGTGGAATATGTTGGTCCCCTGTTTGCATCCTTGAATTTTAGTGATGATTTTAACAATTACAGGCAAATGTTTGGAAGTGAAAATGATTGCTCACATTCCAACTCCAATGAGCTTCCATCCACATCCTGGACCTTCCAGTGCACACAAAAGAGCATTATGGAGAAACTATGTGCCTAGATGCAGCCCCATACTCCAGAAGATGCCCCATCCCAACCACCTTCGGGTTGCATGGACTCTGACCCTAGTGCATCTGGGTCCTTGGATGCAAGCATATTGATGACAATACTGCATCTTACTCCTTGTCCCTCCACACCAGTTCATGGATGGCAGGCAGCTCCCTGCATTGAAGCCTTACCATATTCAGGCACTAATCTAAGTCAGATAATACCTGACAGCCCTTTAACAGATGGAGATATAGATGTGCCTCTTATACCAGTTACAAACAAACAAGCAACACAGCTTAAGGCCACAACTATCAAAGGAAAGGGAAAGAAGTGATCATCACTATTGCTCATTTCTTGCCACATGCAGTCACTATCCTCAATTTGCACCCCTGCTTCATCTCAGGCTCATTCTCACAGTCATATCAAGACCATTTGCCATCATTTTGCACTGTACTCCAGTTGCAATCCAGCAGATTTCCCAAGTGTCATTCTTGCAGTTGCATCAAGAACATTCCCTGTTTTTTGTACCATACCCCAGTTTCCACAGCACTCTTAAGTATCATTCTTGCACAGTGATCACAGTGTTTTCACATCACCACATTTTCTCATGCTGTTGTCATCATAGGTTAGTATGTGTTTTAACCAGATGTACTATATAGTCACGAATGGTGAATATATTGTCATGTTTCTGGATAAACTGATGGACATGATCATATCTGGATCAGGAGTGTTAAATGGGGTGGGTATATCATTTGTGATGGAATATACTAGATATATGGTCATGTTTCCACTTTGACATCCTGAGGTATTCCTGAGGTGCTATCCTACAAGCCAGATTGCATCCAATCAGGGGAGTAGCTAGCTATCACTATATTTTGCCCACAATCATTGGGGGCCATCACATATATCATACACCTTAGGACTGGATAGATACATATATATATGGTGGTGTCTTGCTGCCACATTTTTTGTGATGAGTGTGAACCAGTTCACTGTCTCAAATGTCAACTCTGGGGCCATATCACAAAAGACTGCAAAGCATTCCACAACACCTGTGGCACATGCAGAAGCCACCATAAAACCTCAGAATGCACCAACAGTAACAACCTCTACTTCATCAGCTGTAAAACCCACAGCCATGCCAGCTCCAGCCACAAATGCAGGGAATTCATTAGATGCTACAATCTACTCAATGTCAAATATCCAGAGAATAATATTCCTTACTACCCTACTGAAGTTGAATGGACTCAGGCATCCTTCCCTCCTAAACTCACTTACAATCACAGCCCCTCAATGTTGAATCCCCCCCAACAACAGGACCAACCAAATCATTGTGACAAACCACACTAGACTCCACAGGCCCAAAACTGCCATCATAACACCAATGCCCACGAGTCTACTCACCATCAGAACCACCCCTATCTCCAGCCCCAACTGCCTATGCCTCCACCCACCCAAATCCCTCCCAAACTCAAGCACACCCTCCATAATGTCACCATCAAAACCCAAATCCACACCCACACCTCCTACCTTGCCCCTCCTTACCACCTCTCCCTTCCATGTCAGAGCAAATGCAGTACTCTGCATGCCTTCACCTAGCTCATGGATTTAGAGCCCGACTTGACCAAACTATGCATTTTGCAGCAAAACCTCAACAAATCATGCACCTCTCAACACTCACTACTCCACAACAAATCATTTAGCAAATGGAATATCTATGCACTGCAGGAACCATGCATCATGAACATGCATAATACAATATCTAGTCCCAAATTCTATACCATGTACCCATCCACTCATCTACTCACTCCCAAGTCCCCCTCACATGCAGTTACTCTTATATCCACCAACATTGACTCAAACTCATGGCAACAGCTCCCCTTCCACTTTCCAGACATTATCATGATCCAATTCCATGGCCAATGGGGATGCTGCACAATCATCAACATATACAATGACTACACCTCACACAAAACTGAGAAACATCTAGACAAGTTCCTATGCATAGGAGATTCACTCCCATCTGAATGACCATATTATGTATATGGCTAGAAGACATTAACAGGCACCACCTCCTTTGGGACAACAACAACAACATGCAACTCTTCACCACAAGCTACCTCAACAAAGTCCAACTGCTTATCAACATGTTAGACAAACACAGCATGATGATGATACTTCTGAAAGGTATTCCCACACTCCAACTATCCAATTCAAAGAATTGGATGTGTTCTGACAACGTCTTTTGTACAGATCACCCATCAGACATTTTCACCAGCTGCAACACCAACCCCACCTCTCACAGACCAAAAACCAACCATGTCCCCATCAACAGTGTCCTTGAACTTGAAATTCCCACTATCAACATTGAACCAGCCCATGACTTTCACAATACCTACTGGGAAAAATTCAATGAAAACCTCCAAACCAACCCTGCTCCCCTTAACCCACCACATCCAATCCTCACTGAAGCTGCATTCCACTCCACTGCTTGAAAACTAACAGAAATTATTCAGGAAACCATCAAACAAATGGTCCTAATATTCAAACCAACCCCCTACTTCAAATATTGGTGGACACATAACCTCACCCTCAAGAGATAAGAACTAGCAAAACTACAATAGAAAGCCTACAACCTCTGAACCCTACCCAACCACCCAACACATGAAACCCTATGTATCAAATGTAATCAATACTCAGAAGTGATGACAAAAGAGAAGAATCAACACTGAATAGACTGGCTCAAACAAATTGATGGTAATGACATATGGATTGCTAACAAATATATTTCATTCTTAGTAGAAGACAGTGCTGTCACAAAGATCCCCACCCTCAAAGTCAAAACCCCCAACCAAATAACTGGACAGAGCCACCTCCACATATGAGGAAAAGAGCACCACCCTCACCAACATGTTTTTTCCTCAACCCTCAGATATCTCCATGGTTCCAGCAGATGAAAAATACCTCACCCCTATAGACTTACCTGAACCACTCACTGAGGAGCAGATCTACAAAAACCATCTCCCACCTCAGTCCATACAAAGCCACTGGCCCAGATGGCATCAGCAATGCAATATTCAAATAATGCTTCAAAATCCTAGTCTCCCACCTGTTCCATCTATTCTGCACAGTATTCACCTTCAAATCTACTATGAACTCTGCAGGGAATTCATGACTGTAGTCCTATGCAAACCAGGTCACCCTGACTACATACTAACCAAAGCCTACCACCCCATCACTCTAATAAACACTACTAGCAAAATTATAACTGCCATTGTTGCAGACCAACTCACATACATTCTCAAAACCTACAACCTCCTCCCAAGCACCCACTTTGGTGGCTGACTAGGCCACTCCACCACAGACTCACTCCACATCCTAGAAACCATGGTCAAAAATGCCTGCTGCCAAGGAAAGGTCACCTCAGCACTCTTTCTAGACATTGAGGGAGCTTTCCCAAATGTAGTTACTGACAGACTCCTCCACAACATGCATAAATGCTACATCCTGGAATCAGTTGTCTCTTTCACCAACAGAGTTCTGTGCAACTGCAAGACCATGCTAAAGTTCAACAGATACATCTTGGAGTGGATACTCATCAACAATGGGATTGGCTAGAGCAACCAACCATCCATGATACTCTACATCATCTACAACTCAGACCTAGTTGAAGTAGCAAAACCCAACAGCAAAAACAAAACTGTTCTCACCTTCATTGATGATGCTGCCTTTATTGCCATTGGCAACTCCTTCACAGAAACCCACCACACTCAACAATATGCTAGAATGACCAGGAGGAGGCTTTGAATGGTCCAAAGCCCACATCTTCAAATTCAAAACCAACAAATTCACTCTCCTAGATCTCTCCCTGAACCTGAACAAACCCAGACCCCCAATGGCCATCCATAACACCCTCAAAACCCCCACCCTCAAACATAAATGCCTTGGCATAATAGTTGACCAATTGTTATGTTGGAACACTCACATAGCCTATGTAATAGCCAAAGGTGCCACTTATGCCCTACAGCTCAAATGCCTATCATCTGTTATGCTAATATGTAGAACCTAGTCACAGTGCACACTCAAGTGTAGTGCAAAGACACTAAGAAGCTTAGGAGCCTCACTATGACAAAGCAGGAGCTTAATCACTCACAGAATGACCAGATTCTAGCAAGTATATTGCATAGAACTAGATACTGAATCATGTACAAAGGGCAAAGTATTTATACTACAAGGAACGATGCACAGACCAAGGGTGTACAGACCATCTGGGTAGAGGGGGAAAAAAGGCAGTATGAGAGAACTGCCTAGAAGAGGTTAATTGTCTGTATCAAGTAAATCATCTGTAAAAGTAGCATATTGCATGGTAAGCACCATAAGGGCATACCCCTCTCATGTATGAGAAGATGAATTAGCTAGAGCATAGTTAGAAGAATTTAAAAAAAGAAATCTGTAACATTACCCCCTTTGTATGGAAGAGACTCCAACTCTTCCCCAACAATTTCCAGCTCCTGCAGAGCCTGTTGCTTAGCCTCCTCAGTCCCATCCAGATTGATCTCCCTCATTGATCTTATAGTCAGTGGGGTCATGATCCCAGTCGACCCACTTGTTGTCATGGAAGATACAGTTGTTGACAGTGTGTCCAACCTTGCCACAGAGAAAACAGACTCAATGAGGACATTGAGTCTGGATATGTCCAGGGGCAGTGGCATTACAGAAGGGACAGATGTATTGGAGGCAGTTAGCCCTGAAGTGGTTGGTGCTATGGTACTCGTAGCACCAGAGATGACAGTGGGGAGGAACATGAGGCTGGGGAGGGGATTGGGCCACCAATGGAGAGGTGGGTTGGCAACTGACTGTTATGGTTTTACCCACAACAATGATACTCCAACCTGAGACACTATATACTTCACAGGAAGTCCTAATGACAACCAAGTCAAGGTTGATGTTGGCAATAACAACAAGAGTGAGAGAAGCAAGGCAGTGAGAAATATGAGGGAAGCTGTATTCCCAAGGAATAAGAGTCTCTCTCTGATGATCTCCTGTAGAGCAGAGAACCAAGGATATGAATGAGTAGATTCAAGTTAGAGAGCTATTTGAGCTCAGCTCAAATACTTATACTAAGTACAGTGGTTTAGGGCTGATCTAAGGAAATAGCCCATTATGGTAAGGGAACTCTAGGGTAGGCATAGTCATGTCAGAGATGTGTTGTGTCACATAGCATATGATATCAGAGAGAGCCAGAGCAGGTATAGTAGAATCAATAGATCAGGTGATCTAGGATCAACATTGCAATGCATGGGTGTTCTAGGAACACAGGGCAGTGTGTCAGAAGATCTTGGATCTGAAGGCAAAGTGCCAAGCCCAACCAGGGAGATTCAGATCTGGGAAGATCCAGGGAAACTCCAGAGAAGATCCAGTCCTTGTTGTTACATGGAAACATAATGTCTGGGGGAGTGTCCAGTCTAGAAGCAAGAGCCCATCTGAGGCATAAGGCCAGAGATTGTCCATTAGGTGAGAGTGAGGGGTAGCTGCAAGTCTTGATCATTGAATATGATCTGGTAATACAACAGTGGGACTATGAGAGGGGAAGTCAGAGGGGAAAGGTCATGATGGGTCATGGGAAGGTCACATGTGACACCAGGTCACAAAAACCATAACACTGACAGCAGAGAGGGCAGGGGAGATGGGGCAAGCTGGGGCAATGATGGTGAGGGGTCCCAGGGTGGGGACATGACAGGGTGAGTTGCAACAGGCCATGTCTCCTCCTTAATTTCCTGGAACCACCAGTGGACCCAATGAGATGAGGGTGGTAGTTCCGAGCCCAAGGCATCAGCATTCCTCCTGCAAGAGGTGAGTGTGGCAGACTCTCCTAAGAGTGGGAAGCATGATTGCTGGCATTGGAGGGGCTGGCATCTCCTTAGTGTTGGTCCAAAAGAACTCAGTGGACTCAGAGCAAGCCCTCATAGAAGATATGGCCCTATTGATGCTGGAGGAGGGGGGTGGAACTGGAACTGGAGTAGGAGATGGGGAGGTGGACCAACCATTGATATCCACATGAGTAGCTTCATGGTTGAAGGGGTGAGGAGCAGGAGTGGTGGGGATGTTGAGGTTGTCCTGGGAGAAGTAAATTTCTTGCTCCAGCACCAACATGGAGAGGATGAGAGAACAGAGAATGGGGGAGACAGAAAGAGGGGGGAGCATGTCAACAATTGCACTGAAGCCTTGGTTTCAAAGTAGGTCCAAGGTGAGGGCTCTTGCCTTGACAATGGCCCTGTTCAGGGAGGCAGCATATACAGGAGGTTGGTTGTCTGGGGTCAGGTGGGTCATCATGCACCTCACCATGGCATATGATGTATAGAGGTGAGTGAGGTGGATGAGGTTGTAGTTGTAGGTGAAGGTGTGATTCCTTTTGATAATGAGAGTGGTGATGAGGTTCTCCAGGATTGGGGTGAACAGGATGTGATGGTAAGGGATGAATAGGCAGTTGCAGCAGATAGGGGGGGTCTAGGTGATGGCCATTATGATGAAGTTTAGGTGGAGGATGGGGAGGGGAAGTCTTTGGGGTGGCAAAGTTCATAAGTGTAAAGGAGTGGTTGCGCATGTTTGAAATTTCCCTCCAGTTCCCAAGTGTTTTCCACTGCAGAGTATCCTTTCCAGGAAGTCAGGTACTGTCTCTGGCCTCATGTTCCACAGTGTGAGAGGATATTATCCACTTCATACTCTTCTTCTCCTTCAATGAGATCTGGTGGGGGGTCAGAGTAATTGGGGCTGTGTTCTGAGATCTCCTGATAGGTTGATAAGAGGGAGGTGTGAAACACATCATGGATCCTCCAGATTTTAGATGTTACATTGGTAACAATGGAACACCAACAAGCATTGGATTCACTTTGGAGTACTTCTATTAAGTGGAAGTACATGACCTGCCCACTATGCAGGTTGTTGGTAGATTGCTCATACTAGAGCTGAGATCAAGAAACAGAGCAGGTGGCAAGAGAAGAAGTGAGCCAGCTGTGGGTGAACCCAAACACTTGGTATGATTGTGTAGGTTTAAGTGAAAGAGACATTACAAATGGAGACCAAATATATATACTGCTTGGAGTCGTTTAGGGCAGGTGAGACAGAAAAGGAAATAGTATGTGAGGAGAGGCACTATCATGCCAATTGGATAAAATATGTGTCACATACAAGAGGCATATGACATAGGAGGCAGTGTTCTCAGTGACCTGCATGAAACCGGTTTCATGCATAGTTAGAAAGGCTACCACCCAAGAATGGATATTTCTACCACTTGAAGCAGTTAGAATCCTTGGATACTATAGGGCCAGATAACCCTCATATGACCTACCTTCCCCTATTTTTATTGAAATATTTTACCAACAGAATATGGAGATATAAATAGTTTTATTCAACCACAACTCTACTACTACCACTATTAGTACATAACTACATAAAACTGTATACTACATGTACAGCTAAGTTCCAGTGAGAGGAATTACCCCTGAGCCATGCCCTGCACTGCATTGCAAAGCATGTGACTCAGAATGACTCATTCTGACTCAGCCATGGTTGCTAGATGACAGCCTGATTACAGAGCACATGATTTTGGCTTGATAATCTTAGCCTTAGCATTTGTCAGAAATCTCTTGGCATTTGTAAGCTGATTTGTAAGCAGCCAAGACTCCTGATTGGCTAGCACAGCCACCTGTGTTTACATATAAAAGCAGTGCTTTCCAGGCCATTCACAGAGCAGACAGTTCTGCCAGAGCAGATATCTCACACATCTCAGACAAGTCTAAAGGACTATAAGTCTGAGGGGACAAGAGAGTGTCTTTATCCTCTCATTTGTCTCATAAAACATATCTTGGTGATATACTGATACAGAGGGGTCTATTTACATATAGCCCTTCTGAAGATCTTGCATGACGTGCTCAAAAAACTCACATCTGCACAAGAAGTTCGCAACATTGAACACCTCTTGAATGCTGCCCTCGAACACGTTAACACAGATGAGAATTCCGCTCCCATTGACTTCCCGGAAGGTCCCACGCTCAACATGGATTGGAAAGAAGGTGTTGAAGATCTTGTGAATCTCACCGGAGACGAACTCTGGACTGCATTGGGCTTTGAGAAGGAGAAAACTCTGCTGTTCTTTCAAGAGTTCACTGACCCCGATGCGGTGATCAACCCATGGTCAGAAGAAGGCAAGAAGTGGTTGGGCGATGCTAACAGTGCGCGCAAGCCTTTGTGTCCCTGATGGCATCAACTCATCAGGATTTTTCGCATGCTTCAGTGCGCATTCGATGGAATGCCAGTATTGCTCATGGACGGTGTTGGTATCAGTAAAACATTTCAAGTGATCAGGTTTCACAGGCACAGATCCTAGTGCAGGAACATCTCCATATTTTATTTCTGATAGTTACATTGTTAGGAGTAAAGACTTGTACCTATAAAGGACAAGTGTAATAGGACACTTTTAGGGAGAAAACCCATATAAGGGCAACTAAAAGGAACAGATCCCCAACAATCTAATCTACCAGCATTCTGCTATCTCTACTGACTATCCACCTAAGAGGATAAGTGATAGTACAGTTTGATTTGCCTGATTTAACTTCTTCTTAGTTGCACAATAAGATTGTGTTACAGAAACCTATCTGAGTGAACTAAGTGAACTACTACTGAATTCCAGCTAATTCTGGAATATCTCTACATCCTTACAATTCAACACATCTTTGGATTAGTGCCACAAAGCCACTGACTTCCTTTTTAGGAAATGTCTTCAATCAAGCCCTAATTCAAGCCCTGAAGCTAGCAACCTTACAAGTGTTGACTAGTATATTTCTTAGTGTAAACCACTAACCACACCAACTTACTTCCAGACACTATTAAAATGTTTCTTCAAGTCCCAATCTAAAAACAACAGTTGAGGATTGGCAAACAACCCACATAACTGACCACACTAAGTTTTTCACCAACTCATTACTAGTAGACCTAGATAGTGTTTCATCTAGGAGATTTGTAATCCCTAGCTTATAGTGTTTCATGTGTGGAAGGCGAATCAGTAGTCTGGGAAACAAGCACTTTAGTTTCATTGCATTTGCCTATAAAGAAGACATCAGGTGGAATAGGAATAGGGATAAGTGAAATCAGAGAGAAACAAAATGGGAGAAATCAGAATGGGAGAAGTAGACTCAGAAGAGGGCAGTGTCATTAGAAGAAGTCAGAATGATGAGGCAGTCCTTGGAGGTGGTGTCTAGCAATGCATATTCCTGTAAGGAGGCAATGATTTCATCCCACAGGGATGACCTGGGGTAATCAAGGGGAAGGGTAGGGGAAAGTGAAGGGGGGGTATCACTACCCATAACATTACCCTTCATGTACATCTGAAGTTCCATCTCAGACATATCCCTAGTTGTCTCAGTCTCCTTTGTTCTCTTCATAATTGGTGAGGTCCCAGTCAATGCTGGAGAGGTCATGGAGGGGACAGTTGACTATGAGATGTCCAAGCTTATTGCAATATTTGCAATGTCTATGAGGGCAGTCAGCCTGTTTGTGTCCAGGGGTGAGGTTCTGACAGTAGGGGCATTGGTATCTGGGACAGAAGGGGCACAGGTGTCTGAAGGCATGACAGTTATAACACCTAGTAGAGACCATGGGTGGATGATGCATGGTGGAGGATAAAGGGCAAGAAACAGGGCCCATATGAGGTGGGGGATGATTACATTTGGCTGGAGTTGCTTAACTGGGATCAAGTTGACTGGGGGTCATACTTCCCCCAGGTCCATCAAGAAGGTTGCTGGAATCAACCTCAACAGCTGTTGAAACATCTCCCATAGTGGGGAATGTTATGGGGGGTGTGGGATGGGAGTCCAGTAGAGATGAGGATTCAATGACAATGCTGTCAGAGGGGGCAAGGGGATCTAGGATCTGTGGGAGGGGTAATGGGTATGGGGGTGGTGGGGCAAGTAGAAATAATGATGGACTCAGAGAAGGGGTCCTTGGTGGGGATGGAGAGTTTTCTGACATCAACTCAGCTTCTAAGCTTGAGATGAGGTCATTGAGGGCCTGAGCCTCAGCTGTCCAGGGAGGAAGTGGTGGATGGGGAGGAGTGAGGTGTTCCATCAAAGACATCAGTGTTGGCAGGTAGGAGGTCATTGTTAAAGTATGCCTGTCTCTCCACTTCCAGAAGGGAAAAAATGACAGGGTGGAGGAAAGATGAGACCATGGTGAGGGGGAGGATAGAGATGCAGTAGTGGAGTTGCTTGACATAAAAGGCATTGAGCATGGAGTTCCTGATCTTGAGTATGGCTTGTTCAATGAATGTGAGTGGTGAGACATTGGATGTCTGCCCAGTATAGGAGTGTTCTATGCTGACATGGGAATTTGTCATGTTCCAGGTGGCCTAGAAAAGAAGGGATCAAATGGTGGTATACTGCCTATAGAGGCAGAGGAGGTGAATGAGGGTATCATCACATGAGAAGAGCAGTAGTCTCTCAAGAGCAACCAATGCTTCTCGATTCTCAAGGAGGGTGACATAGACAAGGCAACAGGTATAAGCTGGGAGATGGCTGATGTGAGAGGGAGGGAGAGGGGAGGAAAGGGAACATCATGGAGGTTCTTAAGAGAGAGGGATTCAGAGTCTGCTCTTTTTTTTATACTCCTTTAGAATATTCTTGGCATTTTCTAAATTGCATGTGAATTCCCACATTTGTTTTGCATTTGAATATCCTTTCCAGTGCCTGAGGTACTACCTTTTGTCTGAGTTTCCTCAATGGTTAATGATGGCCTTGACCTCATATTCTTCCTCTGATTCAAAGAGATCCAAAGGGAGCTGTGGGAAGTTGGGGCCATGTTCCACAGTCTTCCAATATGGGGAGAGTAGGGAGGCATGGAAGACATCATGGATCTTCCATCAACTGGGAAGTTCCAGATAGTAGGCCACTTGGCAAGATTACTTTTGAAATATGGCAGGGGCCAGTGAGCCAGGGGGAGAGTTTCTTAAAGAGAGGTTGGAGGTGGAGGTTCTTGGTTTCCAACCAGACCTGATCTTCTATTTTCCATAGTTTGAAAGATGAACATTGTCATACTTTTATATGTTGTTGAGCAAGCTCATGAGTGGCCTCTGCTTCTTTTTGTGAGTCCAAGATGGAATTGAGGCATGACTTGAGTGCAGGGAGGAAGGTTTTTCCTAATGGAGGGTAGGCATGGGGTTTGTATCCCATTAGAAGGGAAAATGGTGATTTCCCAGTGATGGAGTGGGTGGCAGAGTTGTGGGAGAATTCTGCCATAGGCTACATCTTGAACCATTTATCAGGGGAATTGGCACAGTAAATGCATAGGAATGTCTCTAATTTCTAATTGTAATGTTCCATTTCACCATCATTTGAGGGTGGTATGTAGTGGAGAGGGAGACATTGTATTTGAGAAGGTGGGCTAGTTCTTAAGCAAAAGCAGAGGTGAATTGTGGTGAGACTGAAGTGACTGAAGACTTTTGTGAAAAAGAGTTGTGCAATGCTGGCAGCATCAATGGTTTTTACACAAGAAGTGATAATTACCTCCTTACTAAGCCCATGGTCAACCACAACCATGATAGAATCAAAACCATCCATGGGGGGAAGATCCATGATGAGGTCCACAGAAATATTGGAGAAGGGGTATGAAGTTTTCATGAAAAGGGGCACAAGTGGGAGAGCATTAGGATGCATCAGGACTTTGTGGAACTGACAGATGGGGCAGCCAGTAACAAACTGGCAGATGTAGAAAGAAAGTCCTGGCCACCAGTAATCCTGGGAGTGGAGAGCAGTGGTGCAAAGGTGGCCACCATGACTCCCAGCCAGAAAAGAGTGTGCCATGACAACAAGTTTGTGGTGGGCTGGTTCCAGGACATAAAGATGTTCCTTGAAATGGAGATGACCCTCAGAGTAGGTTCAATTCAAGGGGTGGAATCAATCAAACAAGGGTTTGTGGGTCTCCATATGTTGGAGGGCATCCAGGACAAGGGGATCTGTGGAGGAAGAGTTGTGGATCTTGAAATCTAGCACAATGTCAATAGTCCAAATAAAGGCATTGGAAGGTAGGAGTTGGACATCCTCATTGTTAGAGGAGGTGTTTATGCCATCTCATCTAAAGAAGGTATCAGCTGGGGCCATCTGTGTTCCCAGGAGGGCAGTGTATTCTGTTACAATTCATTCTTTTTCCTTCTTGTTACTCTTTTCTTGTCAACCAGTCTTACATATGTGAATCTCTATCTTTCCATCAGCAACTGGATTGTTCTAGCCCTGCCTGGTACCTTTCTTCTATCCCAATATTACTGGTTTCTACTGCCTTCTGGCACTTTCTACAAGCTCATTCCATTACATTCTACTGAGTTCCATTAGCTGTATTCCTAGAACTTTCCACTCACTTCTAGTGCTTTCTATCCACTTACTCATTGCTGAGGCTAGGAGGTATATAAACCTCATTTTCTGTATCTTGTATTTCCCCAATCTTGATCTACTTCTTCCACCATTGCAAAAGTGCCCAGTATTAGACATCTAGTACTTGAATTCTCCAAACTAGTCTTCACACTACTACTCAGTGTATGCTTGACCACCTTGAACCTTCGAACCCCTGAAGGATCTTTGCATCGCTTCAGCTTTGAACCCTAGTCAATCATTATTTATAAAGTCTACACTCACCTCTACCCAAGTTAAGCATAACATATTCCAGGTCAAAATCCTGGAGGAAAAGAAGCCATCTGGCTTGTCTGCAGAAGAGCTTCCATGGCTCCTTGAAGTAGGTAAGGTTCTTGTGGTCAGTAAGAACCTTGATGGGAAATGGAGAACCCAATAAGTATTGACACCAGTCCTTGAGTCTGCATATGATGGTGAGAAGTTCTCTATCAAAGATGTTGTAGTTTCTCTTGGCAGGAGAGAACATTTGGGAGAGGTATCCACATGGGCAAAGGTCCCCATTGGAATCAGATTGCATCAGAACTGCTCCAGAAGTGGTGAGGAAGGCATTGGTCACCAGGGTAAACTGTTTAGCAGTGTCCTGGAATGCCTGTACTGGACAAACAGTGAATACCTTTTGGAGGGCTAAAAAGGCAGTCTCATGGGATGTGGACCAGTTCCAGGGGGCACCTGTCTTGATTAGGTTGAGGAGGGGGCAAGTGAGTTCCAAGAAGGATGGGATGAACTTTCAATAGAAGTTGCAGAATTCTAGAAATGACCAGATTTCTTGGACAGTGGATGTTGGCAACCTCAAGATCTTAGACAGACTTGGGGAGCTCTACACTTGATACTGGCTTAGAGACAAGTAATACTTGTGAGAGGAAAGCCTTGAGAGGGAATTCCAGCAAGAACTTGACTGAAGTTCTTGGGAGCTGCATTGCAGGTTTATATACTCTACAGGTGTTTGGTCATGTATATACCTATGTACATATATTAGGTGCATTGGATATTAAAGTATGAGTCATTGTAACTAGTAATGACTGTGAGTGCATTGTGATGACTCCTATGAGCATAGCCTTGGGTGTAGTTCCTTAATGTAAGGAGTCATTATGACTCTGAGACATAGCCTTGGGTGTAGCCCATTCATATGAGCTCAGTACCCATTGGTACATGAAATGGTTTGTAGCCATCATGACCAGAAACAAGCAGAAATGAAGGAATGAGTCCTTGTGACTTGATGGAGACAGTATCTGTTAATACTGGTGGAAATAAGTGAAGGCTATAGCTGTTGATACAAGCAGAGATTAAGGAGGCAGTGCATGGCAGTGCTGATGGAGATTAAAGTGGCTGTGCAGACAGCAGAGATTAATGGTGGCTATGCTGCATGTGACTCATCTTTAGATCATGTGAGAGGAAAAGATATGGGCAAAAAGTGTATCTATAATAGTGGAGGGGTGAGGCCACATCTTGATTGCGTGTAGTTTGGTTGAGTCCATCTTGACTCTGTCCTTATTGAAAATGAGTCCCAAATAATCCACTTTGGGGGCTGCAAAGGTACACTTTTCTAGTTTTGAGAACATCTCATGCTTTCAAAAGTGTTGAAGGACTTTCCTTGTCCATTCTTCATGGAGGATGGTGTCTGATGAGTGAATCAGGAGGTCATCCATATAGATGATAAGCCACCCTTCTGCAATGTAGTCACCAAAGAGGTCATCCATGAAGGCTTGAAAGGTCACAGGGGAATTACACATTCCAAAGAACATGACCATGGGCTTGAATAGCCCAAAGGGGGTGATGAAGGCTGCTTTCCATCTGTCTTCAGGTTTGATGAGGATATTATTATACCCCCATTGGAGATCAAACTTGATAAAGATGAAAGAGCCCCATATATGATCAACAAGGTTGGAGATGAGTGGCAAGGGGTATGCATTCTTGATAGTATGTGTATTGAGGTACCTATAGTCTTGGCAGGGGTGGAGTTTGCCATCTTTCTTCTAAATGAAGAAGAAAAGGGGGGCCTGGGGAGATTTTGGTTGACTAATCTTCCCAGAGGCAAGGTATCTCTTAGTTCAATGGTATGGTCATAGGGCCTGGACAGTGGTAGTTTTATAGTGTCCTTCTTATCAAAGAAATTGGTGAAGTCTTTGAATGGTGCAGGGAGTTCTACTTTTATGGGCCCAGCTTTCTGGGCAAGAGTGGTAGACAATGTTGTCTTTCTGAGAAGGTGTTCTGCAACCTTTGAGTTATATTGCATATTCAGTATGTGGGCATGGAAGAGAGGGCTCTTCTGTTGCAAGAACAATTTTCACAAGTCTTGCTCAATGACCATGTTTTCATCAGTATCCAGGCACTTGAGGAGATACTGTTGTGAGAGTGCATGTGGGTGGTCGAAGTGCCTCTTCTTGTATTATTGGAGGTTGATGGTCACTTGACCCATCATCCAATCTATTATTGAATTGACTGCTTGTAACCATGGCAGTCTTAGTATAAGGTCATCCTTTCCACAATTAAGGACAAGGAGTTGTAATGATTCAGGAACTCCATCCATATTTAGTACTACAGAGACTCTATGGGCAATGTCTCCCAACTGGTTTGCTGATCTGTTCACATTCCATGCCTTGATAGGATAGGATATTGGTAAAAGGGGAATCCTATGCTCTTTGGCAAATTTCCTAGAGAGAAAACATCCTGTCACTCTACTGTTGATTAGTGCATTTAGGCCAACAATTCTTGTTGCATGTTTATCCTGGATCAAATAGGAATGTGAATAGAATTACTGTTTCATCCAGAGATGAATACAGGTGCAATTGTAATGGAAGGAGATGACATTGGCCCATCCCTTTCTCATAAAAATGTATCACAGGTGATTATTCGGTGGGAGTTTCATCTAGGGTGAGAATGTTAATATCCTCATCTCCCCATACTTCCTTGGTGTCTTGAAGGATCTCTCCTTGTTCATCCTTATTCTCCTCAAAGGCTGCCTTGAGCCTGTGGAGGATCTTATCCTTGTCTGAGCAAGTTCTCAGACTCTTGATGTAAGAATCCAACAGATCTCCTGGTGGTGTGGTATTGATGATGGTGTGCATATGGACCTCTGGCTGTCTGGGGTGTGGGTGTTTTCTAGTAGAACATCCTTTCTTCTTACAAATGAAGCACTTTCTCTTCTTGATGAGTCAGGCTCTTTATAAGGGCAAGAGGGTAATGTAGTCTATGACCATGGTGTTTGGATCATGTCATTGTTGTCCTCCTCCTCTTCCAAGTGGGATCTATGGAATCCTATCCATTTCCCTGATTCTGGCGAGTCTGCTCTCTATCTCCACAGCCTTATTGTAGACTTTCTCAATCTTATTGGTGGTTTTGAGGATGTTTGTGAGTGTCAGCTGCTTTGCAATTTCCCAATCAAGGCCTTGAAGAAACCATTCTTATAGGGCTCCTTCCTCCTTTATTCTGGCCTGGATGGCAAGGACTACTGTTATGCTTGGCCTGGATAGGGATGAGTGTAGCCTTTCAGATAGAGGGCATGGTTCAAAGGATCACAATCAGTGATTAAACAAGATAGGGGTTCCATGGAGCAAAGGGTAGAAGTCATGGTATCCATGAGTAGGAGTAAGAAAGCCCTAGATGTCCAGTGATCTGGAGAGGGAGGGGGAGGATGAGGAATGGAATGAGGAGATGGGCAAGGGGGTGGACAAAGTGAGTTGGACATAGGAGTCTCTCTCAATAGAGGAGATGGAGAGGACAGGATTGCTATGATGAGGTAACTTAGAAAGGCAAGGAGAATTGCCAGGATGAGGAGTGCTGAGACAAGCAGGAAGGCCTGAAAGGCCAGAAGAGCAAGGGAGAGAGAGAGTACTATGGGGAGTACTACTAGGGTCAGAGGTTCCATAGAAGATGACAAGGGAAAGAAGGGACTAAGGAATGGGAAATGAGGGGGTGAGGGAATGAGGGGATGAGGAAGTGGGGGGGTGGGGAGATGAGACAAGGGAAAGGAGGGATCTAGGAGTGGAGAATGAGGGGGTGAGGAGATGAGGAGACATGAGAACAATGGGTGAGAGGTTGAGGAACAAGGAAATAAAGGACAAGGAGACAAGGGACAAGGGAATGCTTAGAAGAGTCATAGATTCAGTAAGCAAGGGGTATATTGCAGGGGCAGAGGTACAATGGATAATGAGGGAAAGCCACAAGCAAGGACTATGGTCAGGGTGTGAAGGGTGAAAGGAAGATGAGAATGGGGGACAGCTATGGTATGGTGAGGTTTAAGTAGGGTCCTCAAGATAAGAGCAGGTGGGCCAGCAGCCACTAGGACAAGGGGTGAAGTAGTAAGGCAGGTCAAAGGTTTGCTAAAAGGAGCAAAGGGAAAACAGTAGGGTCAAGAGCTAAGATATGACTGGATGGTCATAGACAGGGGTGAAGCAAGAGTGACAAATAAGAACATATAAATGTACCAGGTGTCTAAAGAAAGGTGATCATGGATCACAGGTTAATCAAAGAGAGAGAGGAGGGAAACATAGCTGTTATTGGGTAACAGTAAGGTAAAGACCTGGAAGGACCAGGTGCAAGTGAGGGGTCTAAAGTATGAGACAAGGATGTAACTTGTTAGGTGAAAAGGGGGAAACATGATAAGGGGTAGACTCATTAGTGGTGATGACTAGGATGAAGGTTCAAAGCAAGGTCAAGGTGAGTGGGGACTCAGCAAGGTAAAGGAAAAAGAAAAGAAAAGAATATAGTAATAAAGGATGAATTGTAACAACTATGAACTCACTGAGGTATTTCTTGAAGCTGGCTTCCTTGTGAAGATCTTGTCACAAAGAGGCCAGTTTGGCTCAAGCATGGGAGGCAGTGTCATAAGGGGAAAAGGTAGTGGAGAATGCTTCCTTGATGTGGGCATAATCCTTTTTTTCTGCAGGAATAGTCCTATCCTGGAGCTTTATAAGCCAGATTTTGCTGAATGCTTTGCCTCTTCTTATAGACATGCAACTGAGGAGTATAAGGCCCTTTGCCTTATCTGTGAGGTCTGGGTGGAGGGAGGAGTATCGGTCCATTCCAAGGATCCATTGATTGGCATCCTTTCCTTCTTCTGAGAAGTCTTCTGGGAGGGCTGCTTTCAAATCTTTTCCCATGTCTTTATTGTCTGAGTCTTCCTCATCTCTGATATAGTAGTCTGGGTCTGGTTCCAGGGGTCCTGTTGGCTGAGGTTGGGGGTGGTCTGCAATATATGCTTCTGTGGTGGCACTGGTGAGGATGGTGCATTTGTAGGTTCCTTCTTCTGTTCCTACTACCTTCTCTTCAGGGATAGAGTACTGAGTAAGGTTGGTGGGAGGATGGAAGCTAACTAAGGATGAGTGGGAGAGAGCTGGTGAAGCTCTTTGAGATGGTGGACCAGGAGTCAGGGTACTCCTTGATGAATCTGATATTCTATGCTGCTCTGGTATGTATAGTAGCAAATGTGGAAGACCATAGTGGTGGAGATGTGCAACATTCTTCATTGTCCTTGTGTTTTTCAGAGAGAAGCTGCATAAGATTGATACACCTTGTGTTGTTCTAGTATGGTTGCTCCTCTGAGCAATGTCCATGGGTGGGGGGGGGGTTGGGCTCAATAGCACCAACATCTAGAAACTTAAACTTTTTGTTACATTGCTAACAATGGAACACCAACAAGCATTGGGTTCACTTTGGAGTACTTCTGTCAAGTGGAAGTACATGACCTGCCCACTATGTAGGTCATTGGTAGATTGCTCATACTAAAGCTGAGATCAAGAAACAGAGCAGGTGGTGAGAGAAGAAGTGAGCCAGCTGTGGGTGAACCCAAACACTTGGTATGATTGTGTAGGTTTAAGTTAAAGAGACTTTACAGCTGGAGACTGAATATATATACTATCTGGAGTCATTTAGGGCAGGTGAGATAGAAAAGGAAATAGTATGTGAGGAGAGGCACTATCATGATGGTTAGATAAGAGACATGTTATGTATAAGAGGCACATGACATAGGAGGCAGTGTCCTTGGGTGGAACAGGAACAGGGATAAGTGGAATCAGAGAGAAATGGAACAGGAGAAATCAGCATGGGAGAAGTAGGATCAGAAGAGGGTGGTGTTGTCAGGAGAAGTCAGAATACTGCATACTCCTGTAAGGAGGCAATGATTTCATCCCACAGGGATGACCTGGGGTAATCAAGGGGAAGGGTAGGGGGGAGTGAAGGGGGGGTATTGCTATCTATAACATTAGGGAGACAAAGGTGAAATGCCACTGGGGAGATAACCTGGACAATTTTGAATGGTTCCTCTTGTCTGGGGGCAAGTTTCCTAGATGGGTAACAGAGGCAGAGATTCTTGCCCTCTAGCCACACCTTGTCCCCTATATTCCATGGGTGGAATTTGGAGGAGATCCACTCCTTTATGTTTCTCTATGCATTTTCATATGCTGCAATAGCTTCTGATTAGGCATCTCCAAGTATTTCCAACCATTGTTCTAGGGCAGAGAGGAACATTTTGCTGATTGGAGGATAAGGGCAGGGTTCATATCCCATCATGAGAGAGATAGGAGATTTATTGGTGATGGAATGAGCAGCAGTGTTATGAGAGAATTTAGCCATGGGGAGGAGTTCTACCCATTTTTCAGGGTGTCCATCACAGAAGATGTGAAGATAGGTCTTCAGTTCCTGGTTGACTCATTTGGTTTCACCATGGGTTTGAGGGTGGTAGGCAGAGAAGAGTGCTAGATTGTATTTGAAAAGTCTGGCCAGCTCTCTTGCAAAGGCAGAAGCAAACTGGGATTCTCAATTGGAGATACACCTGTCATATAATCCAAAGTGGCAAAAGACCATTTTAAAGAAAAGAATTGCCACACCTGTGGCATCAATCATTTTGAGACAAGGGGTGTAAATTACCCCCTTTGTAAGGCCATGGTCAACCATGACCATAACAGAGTCAAAGCCAAGAGATGGGGGAAGATCCATGATAAGATTGACTGAAATGGATTGGAAGGAGTGGGTTGCAATGAAAGGCAGTGGGGTAAGGGGTGGGGTGGAGGGGTGGGTATTCACCTTGTGGGCCTGACAGGCAGCACAACCTAAAAGGAAACAACAGATGAAAGTGGTGAGACCAGACCACCAATAATCATGCTGGAGGGCATTGACTGTGCAAAAATAACTGCCATGCCCTCCAGTTTCACTTTCATGAATAGAACAGATGAGGTCCTGTTTGACTGGTTTAGGGATAAAGAGCTTATTGCAGTAGTAAAGGTGGGGGTGGTCATAGGCCCAATCCATTTGGGTGGCATGGGGAAAGAGGAAGCACCCATTGGCAAGAGCTTTAATGGCATCAAGCACAAGAGGGCCAGTGGGAGAAGAGGATGCAATCTTTGCAGCCAGAGCTGCATCAATAGAATGCACAAAGAGGTCAGAGGAGAGAAGGGTGATGTTTTGATTATCATCAGTGGTGGTGAGATCATCCTGATGCAAGAGAACATTCACAGGGCCCATTTGGATACCAGGAAGGTGGTGGAAGGTCAGGTCAAAGTCCTGTATGAACATCAACCAGCAAGCTTGGTGACAAGACAGTTTTCTGGATTGCTTGAAGCAAGTCAAGTTTTTATGGTCTGTAAGAATGGTAATAGGGTGGAAGGTGCCCAGGAGGTAGTGCTGCCATTCCTCCAGAGCATAGATGACAGTGAGTAACTTGTTATCATAGAAATTGTAGTTCCTCTCAGCTGGGGAGAGAGTCTGGGATATGTAAGCACAGAGATGAAGGTTGCCATTGGCATCTTTCTGCATGAGAACTGCTCCTATTGCAGTGAGGGATGCATCAGTCATGACAAAGAAGGGAGAGAGGATGTCAGGGAGATGAAGGACTGGTCATTTGGTGAAAGCCTTCTTGATGGCAAGGAAGGCAGTCTGTTGGGGTTCCTCCCATTTCCAGAGGGCATTCTTCTTCATCAGTTCAATAAGGGGATGAGCTAGGGCTGAGAAATTCAGGATAAACTTCCTATAGAAGTTACAGAACCCTATGAACAACTGGACTGCTTTAATGGAAGATGGGGGCTTCCAGTCATCAATGGCACTCAGCTTGACTGGGTCAATCTTTACTTACCCTTTCTGCACAATCATCCCTAAGTATTCCACTTCATTGACATTGAAGGAACACTTCTTGAGTTTGAGGAAGAGTTTGTGTTCCTGTAGTTGTTGGAGGACTTGTTTTGTCCATTCCTCATATATAGTGGAAGAGGATGAATGGATGAGGATGTCATCCATGTAGATGATAAGCCATCCTTCTGCCATCATATCACTGAAGAGATGGTCCATGAGGGCCTGGAAGGTGGCAGGGAAGTTACATAGTCCAAAAAACATGACCATAGATTTGAAAAGGCTGAAAGGGGTGGTGAAGGTGGCCTTCCATTGATCCTTCAGTTTGACCAGTATGTTGTTATACCCCAATCAAATGTCCATTTTGGTGAAGAGGCAGGAGCCTTTCAGTTTGTATTGGAATGACATGGCAGAGAATAGTGAAGGAAGGTGGATGTGAGAGAAAACACACACCCTGGTGGGAGCATTGGTTTATTGAGGGAGTGGCTTGAAGATAAGAGACTAGTGCTGAGTGGTGATCATAGCAAGAGCCAATGAAGCTAGTCAGGCAACTGACTGGAGAGAAGAGAGAAATCTAAAGAGCTTAAGATTCATAGAGCCTGAAGGGCTTTCTACTTATACACAGAGATGTATAAGGTTAGAACTTAGTCTAAAGATATACAGGGAATGCCCTTAGCCCATGGATTTCCATTGGTAGAAAAAGTATCATATGATCTACCATAAAAGGTGTCAATCCTGTACCCTGACAGGTGACATGTGAAACCCTTGTATCCTGGGTTAAGGGTTTTACCATGGCAGGACAGTGGTACAATGTTGTCAGTAGATAGCCATCTAGATCCAAGGGTTGAGAGTATGACCTCATAATGACATATGTAATGATGTCACTGGTCTAGGCATATGATGTCAGTGGGTCTAGCCTGTATCACTGACAAGTGTCACATGACAACCAAAGAATATGAGTAGTGTAATGAAAAGGATAATATGGTGAAGATAGAATATAGGAAATAAACCATATTTCCAACAGTTTGTCCATAAGATCCAATATGAGGGGGAGGGGGTAGGCATTTTTGACTGTGTGTTCATTAAGGTATCAGTAGTCCTGGCAGGGGCAGACTGACCCATCCCTCTTTGGAATGAAAAAGAAGGGGAAAGTCTGTGGTGATTTCAATGAAACTATCTTCCTGCATTTAATGTATTCATTGACAAAGGCTTGACAGGCATCAAGCTCCTTAGGGTTGAGGGGGTATACCTTGGTGACCTTTGGAGAAAAGCTATTTTTGAGATTAATGACATGATTGAAGAATCAGAAGGGGGGTAGTTTGTCAACAACCTTTCTTTCAAATACATCTTGAGAGGCAGAGTATTGTGGTGGGAGTTTCTTGTTTACCTTCTCAACTTTCAAGGTGATCTCAGTCACAATAGTGGTCTTTGAGATGGACAGAGAACAATCAAGTCATTTTTTCCATAGTTGAGTGATGTGAAGATCCAGGTCCATGTCCAGGTATCAGATGATGTATCACTGGGTGATGGCATCTGGGGAATCATGTGAGGGGTGGGGAGTTGATCTGGGATGGTGACTTGTTCTGTCACCCAATCAATTATGGGGTTAAGGTCCTTAAGCCATGGGAGACCAAGGATGATGTTTTCAGATCCACAATTGATGACTGTTATGGTTTTACCCACAACAATGGTACTCCAACCCGAGACACTGTCCACAGAAGACCTAGATGAATGTTGAAGAGTTGAGGTCTATGACAACAAGAGGGATGACAAGTGGAATGAGTGAGGTAGCAAGTATATGAGAACAACCATCTCCAAGGAACAAGAGTCTTCCACTAAGATTTCCTGCAGAGCAGAAAACCCAGGATATGAATGAGTAGATTCAAGTTAAAGAAGCATACAAGCTGAGCCTGAATCTTATATACTAATATAGAGAGTTTAGGGGTGGTCTAAGGAAATAGCCTAGATAGGAAAAGAAACTCTAGGGCAAGCACAAATGCATGTAAGTTGCATTACATCATGTATCACATGATGTGAAGGGAGAAATCAGAACAGGTATACTAGGATCAAAGATTTGGTGATCTAGGATTGATGTGGCAATGCTTGGATCATTCAGGATCAGAAGGCAGTGTGTCAGAAGATCTAGGATCAATGAGGTGGTGAGCCACAGCTGACCAGGGGGAGTTGGATCAGGGGATGATCCAGGGAAACTCCAAAGGATCCAGTCCTTGTGTTACACAGAAACATAACATCTGGAGGAATGTCCAGTTGAGGGTCAAGAGCCCATCCAAGGCATAAGGCCAGGGATTGTCCATTAGGCAAGAAAATGGTAGCCACAAGTCTTGATTGTTGAATATGATCTGGTAATACAATTATTGAGGCAAGAGAGGAGGAATTAAAGGGGAAAGTCTGGGAAGGGGTCACAGGTGACACCAGGTCATAAAAACCATAACAATGACCATCAGTGTTTGCTTTTCTTCTATTTCCCCTACTCAGAGAGTAAGGGATATCTGATGTCAGATGATCCCTTCTCTGTTGGTAGATCCATCTATGTTTCCAGCTTTCAATGGTTTTGGAAGTCAAGTGGTAGGAATGTGGTGCTTTGAAATGATATCTCAATCAATGAAGCATCCAGTTGCCCCAATGTCAATGAGGGTGGTAACATCAATGGTTTTTGCTCCTGCATGTGCATAAAGGGAGAGAGGGATTTGAATTGACTTTGCATGCAAATCTGATACAAATACAAAAGCTATTACTGGCAGGGGTGAAGATGTCAAAACTTTCCTCCATTTTAAAAATCCTTGCCCACTTCTTGTTATGCTAATGCCTAGAACCTAGTCGTAGTGCACACTCAAGTGTACAGTAGTGCAAAGACACTAAAAGCCTTAGGGGATCTTGCTATGACAAAGCAGAAGCTTAATCACTTGTGGAATGACCAGATTCTAGCAAATAGATTGCATAGAACTAGATGCTGAACTATGGTACAAGGGTGAAGTATTTATACTACTTGGAACTGTGCACAGACCATGTAAGTAAGGGTGCACAGATCATCTGGGTAGAGGGGAAATAATGCAGTATAAGAGAACTGCCTAGAAAAGGTTAATCATCTGTGTCAAGGAAATCATCAGTAAAAGTAGCATATTGCATGGTCAATGCCATAAGGGCAAAGCCCTCTTGCATGTGGGAAGACAAATTGGTGAGAGCATAGTTAAAAGGATAAAAAGGAAAGAAATTTATAACATTACCCCCTTCATATGGAGGAGACTCTGACTCTTTTTCACATTCTCCAGTTCCAGCTGGGTCCATTCTTCCACCTCCTCAGTCCCTCCCAGATTGGTCTCCCTCATTGATCTCATAGTCAGTGGGGTCATGATCCCAGTTGACCCACTCATTGTTATGGAAGACACAGTTGTTGGCAATGTATCTGACCTCTCCATAGAGAGAACAGACTTGATGAGGGCATTGAGCCTGGATGTGTTCAAGGGTGGTGGTCTGGCAGTATGGATAGATGTACTGCAGGCAGTTAACCCAAAGTGGTTGATGCTATGACATTCATAGCATTGGAGGCAACAGTGGAAAGGAACATGAGGCCAGGGAGGGGATTGGGCCACCAGTGAAGAGATGGGTTGGTGACTGATGGTGGAGAGGGCAGAGGAGATGTGGCAAGCAGGAATGACAATGGCAAGGGCTTCCAGAATGGGGATGCAGTGGGGAGTGTTGGAGTTTACAAACATGAGAATAGCTTACATAAGCTACACTAGTGTTTTCGGTCATAGTACCTAGTTACACCTCAGCTGGTTTCCCAACCATTGAGGTGAGTATACTATTATTAGAGCTACCTATCATTAGTACTGACTACCTACAGTGCTTAGATATTCAATAGGTAAGCTCAGCTGGTTTCCCAACCACTGAGTACTTTGATATTCAATAGGGAGAGTGGGAATGGTCCAGGTTTCCTCATTGATTTCTTGGACCCATTGGTGGGTCCAATGGGACCAGGATGGTGGTTCCAAGTCCAAGGTGTTGTTGTTCCTCCTGGGAGAGGCAAGCACACATTAGCAAAACAGCTCTTTTCCCACAATAAGTTTTTGTTTGTTGTGTGAGTAGTTTACCTAAAATGGTCAGGGCAGTGGTGTCAAAAGCATAGATTTGATGCTAAAATTATATGGTAAAAATTTCAAGTCCAGTTTATAGGCAGAATTTTTTTCACATTTTCTGTCCAGCCCTAGCCAGTTGGGAACCTTGCTGGAGAAATCTGGCCAGCTCTGGCCAGCTCTGTCCAGGTGGAGGGTTGGTTTGCTGATGCAGTGGGTTCTCCTAAGAGTGGGGTAAGTGGCCACTGATGCTGGAGGGGCTGGCATCCCCTTGATGCTGGTCTGAAAGGACTTGTTGGACTCAAAGCAAGCCCTTGTAGGAGGTGTGGCCCTATTGGGGATGGTGCTGAAGGAGGGGGGTGGAATGGGAATGGGAGTGGGAGTGGGAGTGGGAGATGGGGAGGTGGACCAACCATTAATACCCTCATGGATGGCTCCATGGTTGGAGGGGTGGGGTGCAGAGGTGGCTGGGATACTAAGGAGATCCTGAGAAAAGTAGATCTCCCTCTCCAGTTCCAACATGGAGAGGATGAGGAGGTGAAGAATGGCAGAGACAGAGAGGAGGGAGCACATTAATGACCATGCTGAACCCTTGGTTCCAAAGTAAATCTAAAGTAAAAGCCCTTGCCTTGACAATGGCCCCATTTAGAGAGGCAGCATATATGGGGGGCTGGTTATCTAGAATCAATCAGGTCATGATACACCTCACTGTGGCATATGACTGGTAGAGGTGGATGAGGGAGATGAGGTTGTAGTTGAAGGTGAAGATCTGATTTCTTTCTATTATGAGGGTGGTGACGGGATTCTCCAGGACAGAGGCAAACAGAATGCAATGGTGGGGAATAGAGAGGCAGTTGCAGCAAATAGGAGGGTCTGGATAATAGCCATTGTAAAGATGATTCAGGCAGGGGATGAGGAAGGGAAGTCCTTGGAGTGGTGAAGTTTATAGGTGCAAAGGAGTGGTTGTCCATGGTTGAAACTTCCTTCTGATTCCCAAGTGTTCCCGACTGTGGAGTATCCTTTTCAGGATGTCAGGTACTGCCTTGGACCTTGTGTCCTGTGGTGTGAGAGGATTTTGTCCACTTTATACTCCTCTTCTCCAATGAGATCCAGCAGAGGGTTGGAGTAGTTAGGGCCATGTTCTGAAAACTCCCAATAGGTTGATAAGAGGGAAGCATGAAACACATCATGGATCCTCCAGATTTTAGGGAGGCAAAGATAAAATGCCACTAGGGAGACAACCTGGGCAATTTTGAATGGTTCTTCTCATCTGGGGGCAAGTTTCCTAGAAGGGTAGTGGAGGTGAAGGTTCTTGCCCTCTAGCCACACCTTATGTCCTATCTTGCATGAGCAGAATTTGGAGGAGATCTGCTCCTTCATACTTCTTTGTGCCTTTTCATATGCTACAATAGCTTCTGATTGGGCATCTCTGAGTATTCCAACAGTTGTTCCAGGGTGGGGAGGAACATTTTGCTGATTAAAGGATAAGGGCAGGGTTCATATCCCATTATGAGTGAGAATGGGGATTTATTGGTGACACAATGGATGGCAGCATTATGAGAGAATTCAGCCATGGGGAGGAGTTCTGCCCATTTTCCAGGGTGTTCATTGCAGAAGATGTAAAGGTAGGTCTCCAGTTTCTGGTTGACCCATTCAGTTTCACCATCAGTTTGGGGGTGGTAGGCAGTGGAGAGCACTAGATTGTGTTGAACAATAGGAGTAGTATTTACCATACTTATATAATTGTTCACATGTTCACTGTACTTAAGTACAAACTCAGCTGAGCTGAGTTCTAATCACTTCTTGATCTCCAACCACTATGTTCACTGTTACCTCACTTAGTCAGCAGGTAAGTATGCTTTGCATAACTCTAGCCAATACAGTAGCTCAAAAAAGTGTCCCAATGTTTGGCTATTTTGCAAAGAGTTGATGTTTGCAAGAGAAGCAAAAGGTGTTAGCTCTAACCCTTGCTGGATCATTGATAGCCCTCTAACCCTTGCCCTGAATCTGAGCCCTTGGTCATGTGATTTAGTTGCCATGGGACTGAGATATAACCATATTAAAATGACATGTCATTGGGACACTTTTTTGAGCAACATTTCCATT
>JBBPQN010000038.1:0-37817 GCA_038092575.1 Boletus subluridellus | reverse complement strand
GTCAAGAAAAAGAAACCACTCTTGTCTGTTAGGCATAGGTAACACAGGCTAGCCTTTGCTTTTAAGCACCAACACTGGACTGTAGAGGACTGGATTAGGGTCAGATGGTCAGATGAGACCAAGATCAACAGGATTGGGTTAGATGAAAGGAAGTATGTGTGGAAAGTGGCAGGAAAGCCTTTGCAAGATAAGAAAGTACAGGGGACAGTAAAGTTAGAAGGGGGTTCCTTGATGGTTTGGGAATGCATGGGTTGGAATGGAGTGGGAATTCTTGCAGAGGTGGAAGGAAGGATAAATGCTGAGCAGTATGTCTCCATTTTGGAGGATAATCTGCTTCCTACCATGAAAAATTCTAGAATCCCTAAGGAGAGCATTATCTTTCAACAAGATAATGACCCCAAGCACACCTCTAAAAGAGCCAAGGAGTGGCTGGAATCTCAAGGAATCAAGGTCCTTGATTGGCCAGCATAGTCTCCAGACCTTAATTTCATTGAGCACCTCTGGCAAATCCTCAAAAAGAAGCTCAACAGCCATGCAACACCACTAAGAGGAGTTTGAAAGCTTCAGTAGAGGATTGAAGTGGAACAGAGCAAGATAGAGGTTGAGGAGTGTCAAAGACTAATAGAAAGCATGCCTAGAAGACTAGAGGCAGTAATAAAGGTAAAGGGAGGGCATATAAAATACTAAAATTGTAGAATGGAAATGTTGCTCAAAAAAGTGTCCCAATGACATGTCATTTTAATATGGTTATATCTCAGTCCCATGGCAACTAAATCACATGACCAAGGGCTCAGATTCAGGGCAGGGGTTAGGGCTATTGATGACCCTGCAAGGATTAGAGCTAACACCTTTTGAGTCTCTTGCAAATATCAACTCTTTGCAAAATAGCCAAACATTGGGACACTTTTTTGAGCCACTGTACATGTCGTTAAATATATCGTTCATCATTTGCTGGAAAGTGGGGGGTGAGTTAGTCATCCCGAAATACATAACGGGTGGTTCATAGGCACCTATAGGGGTAATGAAAGCCCCTTTCCACTCATCTCCTTCTTTAATTCACACATTGTTATAGCCCCATCAGAGATTGAGGGCTGTAAACATGTCTGCGCCCTTAAGGTGATCGATCAATGTGGAAATGAGAGGAAGAGGATAGGCATTCTTTATAGTGCCTTCATTTAAATAATGATAGTCCATGATGAGTCTCTTTTTTCCATCTTTTTTAGGTATAAAGAAAACAGGTGCTGTTTGAGGTGACATTGAAGGGCGGATATAGCCCTTCTTGAGTTCTTTTCTGATAAACGTGCATACTTTGTCCATTTCTGCATCCGATAAGGGAATTACTCTACCCTTTTTGGGAGCAAAGTCTGGTTTCAGATCTATTGCGTGATCCCAGGGTTTTCATTCTGGCATTCTTTCAGATTCGTTTTCGGAAAAGACATCAAGGAAGTCGTGATAAGTTTCTGGCACCTTTTCCTTGAGTCCTTCTTCTATGCTATGGTTATAAATAAGCTTGATAGGTTCGTTAAAAGGTCCATCTTCCATGATACGACAATAGGGAGTGCAACAAGGAAAGAAAATAGATTTCAAAACCCAATCTATAGTGGGATTATGCTGAGCCAACCAATCATAACTGACAATGAGGCGGTGGGTTCCTAGTTTTGATACATAGGCTTCCAGGACCTCGTAGTGGCCAGCAATCCCAATAATTAAGGTAACAGCATGGGTTACTTGGCCTATTGCTCCGTTAGAGCCGTCAGCATTTTTCACTGAAATAGGGTTAGCAATTTCATAAGTAGGGATACCATGAGAAAGAACGTAGTCCTTGTCAATAAAAGTGTGAGATGTGCCTGAATCAAGAAGGGACTTAAACGATCGAGATTGCCAACTTCCGTTCTCATAGTTCAGTACACATGTCTCAAGTGACATTTTACCACCAAATGACAATGTGCTTGCATGAAGAAAAATGGATGAAGGAGAATTGAGGGATTTATAAATAGGGGAATTTCTTACTTGGCGAACAAGGGAATTAAGCACGCTTTGTTTTAATTCTGGTGCCGCACTCTCATGAGTCGCCCTTTCAGAATGAGGAAATATATTGCCAAGAAGATCGTCCACAGTACATACAGGGAAATTGGACTCATTGCAGTCCACAAGATTGGTAGATATATTACAGGAGGAGAGAGAAAGAGAAGAAGAAATTTTATTGTCCAGTCCATGAACACCCTCGTCGTTCACGGACCCTTTTAATTTAAAGATTGGGCCGCTTTCTGCCTGGCTTCTACTTCAAATTTATCTCTGTAGAAGGCTTCGGCTTCTGCCGAATAAAAGGATGGCATTGCCGCTTGTTGAGCAACAACCGGAGGAGCTTGCGGGGTGGGGGGAGCAAAGGATGGTGGAGCAGGGAGGGGATGACCGAATTGGTGCTGGGCCTGCTGCACAGGTGGATAGAATTGTGGTGCAGTGGGCACATAGGCACCAGTTTCATAATCCCAAAGGTACTGTTGTCATACCTGCGGTGGACATGGGGGGCACTTGTTGGGGTTCAAGTCACAATTGGGCCAGATGTGGCCGACCTTGGAGTATCCGTAACAGGTACAGGTATCGGGCCTTGCAGGAGGCGCAGCTTGCTGCGTATCTATCTCCATGGGGGCTCCTCTACCTGGCTGGATGCCAGTGGGAGTATAGCGGGAATGGTTACCCAGCGGAGGTCGTGGTGGAGGCAGATATTGTTGGCCATAAGGCCATGGGGGGCGAGGGAAACGAGGCTGGAAAGAAGACGTGGTGGGGCGAGCAAGGGGTCCCCTTTCGACTGCGATCTGTTCAAATCTTCTACCGATTTCTCGGTAGACCTTTGTGAGTGGGATATAGTCGTCGACTT
The DNA here is from genome assembly GCA_038092575.1 of Boletus subluridellus. Taxonomy (NCBI): domain Eukaryota; kingdom Fungi; phylum Basidiomycota; class Agaricomycetes; order Boletales; family Boletaceae; genus Boletus; species Boletus subluridellus. The sequence continues at coordinate 34,939 of JBBPQN010000038.1, read as the reverse complement.
CCTGACCGGTCATCTTTGCTTGGTAATAGATCCGGTAGTCAATTGCCTTTTTGAGAATTTCGATAGCAAAATCCTCTCCAAAATCTGCTTCTTTTCCCAGGACTAAGAACTCCTGGATGAACAAATCAATGGGCCTAGAGCCCTGCTTGAGTGCCTGCAGCTTTTTTAGGCTCTCATGGCTTAGTACCTCAATCTGGAAGTACTCCTTTATCTCTACTTGGAGATCTGCCCATGTGGGCCAAGCCTTGAGACCCTTTTTCTCGGTTATGGTCAAACTGGCTGCTATCGGCACATCATCATCTTCCGATTCCAAGAACCGCTCTAGGACTATTTGGGCAAATCCTTCTGCCTTTCCCTCAAATTGGGACAAGACTGCGACCATGCGAACTCAGTCGTCCTTCCAGTCTTGGGCATCTACCCATAGCCGCAGCTTAATCCACCAGGGGCAGAACTTGGATTGGTCTCCATCCCAGTTTCCAGGATTGACGATCTTTTTAGAAATATTCAAGCGCTCCTTGCTCAAGGCGAGCACATCGAGGCGGTTGACGAGGTCGTCAATGTCTACATTGGTGGTCGTCATTGTTTAATATGAGGAGGGGGGTCAACAGTGTTGGAGGATGAAGGAATCAGTTGTGAAGTTGTTGTATCGGCAGTTTAGTTGCAACTGGATGTAACGTTGGAGTTCTCGTTCCTTTTGCAAGGACTGCTCAAAGTAGGAGGTGGTAGATCGATGGAGAGAAAAGTCGGTAAGAGCAGATCCGGAGGCTGTGTCTGCTGCAGGAACATGAACTGGAGCGGGGTTTTTCTTCTGCACTCGATTGGTGTGAACGTGAGCCAGCTTGAATCCTTACTGCGAGGTATCTTACAACCAAGCTCAAGGGATGCAGCAAGTAGAAGATCTGAAAAAATAAACTTTCGACCAGAGGTAATATCTTCTTCTTCTTCTGGTCTCGTAACGGGTTCTCTCAGGTCCGCAAAGCCCAGGAATGAAACTACACATATACTAATGAAAAGATACGGACTAACGCTCTACCTCCCCAATTACTTAAGGGACTAACGAGACGATATAGGCTCAGCTACAGGCAGCATGACGGCTGTGGTTCCCGTATTGCCCTTCACAAACAAGGCATGACCCTTGTGTGGTATCACCTCAAGGGAGGGACTGAGAAGGTTCTAAGTAACGAAACAAAAGCTTGGGGTACTGCCCCATGTTCTAAAGCGGCAAACGTAAAAGAAGATGAAAACTCGTAAGGACGAGTGACCGCCCTTTAGCCCTAGAGTCTGGGCAGTGTATACAGTCTAATCCAAGTGTTGCGAGATGACTCGAGCAAACACTGGCTGGACTCGACGAGGCTCTACACCAAAAGCTACACAGCGGTTTAGAAAGGAGGAGAATTAGAGATGAGGATAAACAATGTCTTCCTTAATCAACTCGCAAGGACGTAGGTCGCAAGTAACAAATGGATTAGACTGGGGAGTCCAGTCGACTACTGCTAGTTTATATATGTTACAAGATGATGCATGGACCATAGGGTCCATGGGAATGATTGCTAAGTATAGATAGATGAAAGAAGTATTTGTGAGAAAGAGAAGTTGATGATGGGAAGAAGAACGGAAATTAATAAGGTGTGTGTGCAGCGTGTTTGTCTAGACCATGGGTCATGTGTAGTTTCCCATGGTCACATGCACATCACATGACTTCGAAGTCTGAAAGTTTGTAAGGTACATGCTTTGTAGCACTAAGTTAAAAGGTTTGAAAATAATGGATATCATAACATCTGCACGCTTCAGCATCTTGAGATGTCTCCACTCGCTAACCATGTGCAGAAATACAGCGTATCTATCCTGAATTGTATATCTCGTGTCAGTACTCTATAAACCAACAAAGAAATACATGTGACATACCTGAATTGCTGTCGTTCCAGTGTTGTCTGTATGCCAGGAAATACTGTGAAAAAATTCGTACGCAGAGACCTTGGATTCAAAAGAAAGTAGATGAAAGAATTCCATCACTGCAAAAGTCACAGCAGTGCACAGGTCGTTGACAGTTGCAGGAAACCAGCGTGCCCAAAGGAGTTGTTTATATCTGCTCATTGCTGACTCACATCCACAGAAGTCGAGGCTCACAGAATGAACTCCATGGACATCAATGACGACAAAATCATCATCATAGGTGGTCTTGCAGTTGAGACAGACCTCGCCCGGCTTGTGACCAAGCTGAACACATAGTCCGAGCGTTTTCAGAGAGATCTTCGAGAGGTAACTGTTTGACCATTTCTGAGGAAGATCATGAGCCTTGTCTTTCAATAGTGAATGTAATTTTACCACCTTAATGTGATGCAGAGGATTTGTTTGGTGTGTTTGGACGATGCAATCCCCACAAAAGAAGTCTAATGAAAAGCAGTCTTCACAATGGAACTGGGGTTCTGTATATCCGCACTGACAGCGTTCCCAGTAGTGCGGGCATCCTCGCCCCTCCAGTCTGATTAATTCATTGAGGAAGGTCTGTCTTTCAGGTAACCAAAGATAAATGGGATTATCCTTGAATGGTTATAGTTAGCCATATCCCACTGCATCACGGCCAGCTTGAGACTGCTTACCACTTTCATCTTTGATTGTATTGCACTGACCTCAGGTTCGACCTCTGCGGTGTGATCATTTGAAGCCTCATTCCAAGGATCATCAACCATGGCTTCAGGCTCCATCTTGTGCGCACATTCATGGGTCATGGCAAATACCAGATCATACACTCCCACTGTCACTGGAATGTACTTTGTTCACATTGAGCATGATCCTAACTGGTCTATGTTGAAGATTTGATGATGGTGAACCCGGTCGGTTGCAGCCTGTGATGACAAGGTGCTAGCTGCAGTTGGCAGTAACATGAGTCGAGTGAGTTTGGGTCTCTTGCCTCGGGTCATGTGAATGGTGGTGTATTGCACGTTCTGATGGTCAACAAAATGTACCATTGCTCCCAGGCAAAGGATATATCCCCACACATTAGCAGACGAGTGTTGACTTTAACAAGATATTTATAATAATATATACACTACAATAAAGCTTTACTCAAATAATACATACAGTTATATGTTGTGATGATGCTGAGCTGAACCTGTATGCTCTTGCCCCAGAGGTCTCTTCAATGACCATGAACAACCACCATCCTGGCCGATTGAGTTCACAACTGCATTTTGTGTGGCAGGTGTGATGATATGGCCCACATGAGAGCAGCAAGCACCATTGACATCGTGTACTAGCACGGTGTCATCTTTGAAAGCCTCTTCTGAACTCCTAGTATCACTCTCCTGGTCGTTAGATTGGGTATTTGCCTCAGCAACTACTTAAGGGGACGAGGCCACAGGTATAGCCAGATGGGTTGGCTGGCCAACTATGGTTGGTCCAGGCAGCGCAGGGAAAGCTGAAATTGCAATGGAAGATGGCATGGTTGCAGGAGTGGGCATCTGCGAAGTGTCTCCAGTGGGCAATGTGGCTGTTGGAATTTGGACAGGTAAGGGAGGTGTAGGTGTGGGCAGTCTGAGCTGCATGGGGACAGGAGTGGGGATCTGCAGAGGGTCTCCAGCTGGCGATATTGTTGTTGGTATTTGGGCAGGCAAAGGCAGTGAGGGAGCCAGCACCGTGGATGAGAGGTGTGCGGATGCAGTGGTTGTTTCATTTAAAGCTGACCCATTGAAAGGTGGGAGAGGAGGTAGGGCAGGGTTAGTACCAACGTTGTACTGTTCAAGGAGGGAGAAGTATGGGCCAAAGTCATTGTTCATCCATGCATCTGGGCCATGTAGGAGGGCGCTGAATGACCCAGGAGGGTGGAGGGTGGGTGGATATTCAGGCTGTGCATGGATGCTTGAGGTCGTGGGTAAGGTGGATGTATCAAATGTATCGATCAATGATGGAGCAGATGGTGTGATGACAGATGAAGTTAGGAAGTCACTGAGTGACCCAGGAGGGTGGAGGGTGGGAGGAGATTCGGGCTGTATGTGGATGCTTGAGGTCGTGGGCAAGGCAGATTTATCGGATGTATCAATTGATGATGGAGCGGTCAGCATGATGGCAGACGAAGTCGGGTCCTCAGTACTAGCAGAGTCCAGACCCTGATCTGTAGGATTTTCAGTCATGTGATCTGCACTTGTTTGCGCAGAGGAAGCTGTTGTGTGGATCACAATTAGGTTATTTGATTCACTATTCCTGCAGCTTGAACTGACTCACAATACACCCAATACAGGAAATCCCTGAATGGGATCATGATTTGAGTATCGAATTCAGGGTATGCTTTGCTAAAATCATTACCCAATTCTGTTTGACCAACATGGAAACTGGAAACCTCGGTCAATCCTTGTAGTTGGTGTGTATTGCTCTTCACATACCTATAACAGTTGGTTTGCCCTTGAAGCTCGGGTGAAGGGCCACCTGCCAAGATTGTGTATGACCATCCAGTCATCTTTGCCAATCCGGTCAAGAAGTTGTTCACAATTGCTGCAAGTATGTCAAGGTTTCTGCGCAACTGTTTGTCACCCAAAAAAACATTGTGATCGTGCTTTACTCACTTCGCAAAATCCTCCTCTGACCATTTCAACTCACCTTGTTCATTTGTTGTCACCAGTTCATTAAGCTCTTCTTGTGGCTTTTTTACATGCTCATGGACTTGTTGTTTGACCTCATCTGTTTCTGCCTGGTACAACTCATGCGTGAGCTTCTTGACGACTGTAATATCTAGTTTTCCAACATCTGCTGCAGGGACCCCCAGCTTTTCACTGAGAGCGGCCTTGATTGTTGTTTGAAAGAAGAGTTTCGAGTATGCCTCCATCTCCTGAAACATATGTTTGCTGCCTTTTTCTTCCTCTGCAACATTGCTAACGACCGCTTTGAGGAATTCTGAGGCATTCAATCATCCCTGTCAACCTGCCTTCATGCTTGAGAATTGGTTTTTGAACCCATGTCAAATTTGCTGTTCTTGGATAAGTGACGTCCATGAGAGAATTGTAACAAAAGGTGCATATATCCTTGCGTTGTGCCATGTACGTGGCCAATTGAGTCCGTTGCTCAGCAGTGAGTTGGTTGGTGGGAATCCTGGGGAATTGTTTCTCTTTCTTGGGGAACTTTTCAAACCATTGCTTGAACAGGTTGGTGAAAAAGACATGGTAGTTTTTTTCTTGTTGGTAAGGTTCTCCTGGTACTTTGGATACCAAGTTGACAGCCAAGCCTCTTCCTTGTCAGTGGTCCATTTGTGAGGTGCCATCTATGGGAGATTAGACCTTAGGGATGTTCTGCACAGGATAACATATGCTCACTGATATCAGACACACTCAAATGGTTGGTGGGCTTGTGTATGCCATGGAATGAACGATGAAAAAGTTTGCTTGTGGCATGCTCTCCTTGCTTCATATTTCCCGAGGTGGAACGCTGCAACTTCCTCGGTGCATGGATCAGCAGGATGTATCCAAGTGTTGATAGTGATCATGTCCACAAATTCAGTCCAGTTTGCCCGAAGATGCAATTCTGATCGTTCTACTACAGGGATTGGAAGGCTAATTTGCCCTGTGCATACATCTCCTCTAAACTGTCATAATCTGATACAATAGCACTGCAGTACAGATCCTTGACTAAATACAAGATGCTTTTAATGCACTGCATAGCTTGAACTGCATCATCCAAGTGTTTTCCTAAGCCATACCTATGCAAGATCTTGGCTTCTCGTGTGTGCTGATCATTCAACAAACCCTCCAGTGTTGAGATCATGGTATGCATCTCTACAAGACTATTCATCCAGACAAACACGTGATACAGCTCCTCTAAGACTTCCCTTGCATGTTTTCTGAGGTCAGCATTGAGCGGGTCATCGCTAGTGATGTCTCTGAATGTGTTGCACCATCAGAGAGAACAGACTCACTAAATGGCGGTCTCTGAAACATTCACGACATCTTGGATTGTCGCTGATGGGGTCATGGATTGCGAGGACTGGGATGGGTATTCCTTGGAGCCGGCATCAGGAGACTGTGCATCAGTCTCCAAGTCTGGCATTTCATTTTGGATGTGTTTGGATCTGAGTCAGGTTGCAAAATGAGTTAGAAGTGAGTCATTCCATGATGATATGGCTCACTTTTTGGATTTGGTGCAGCGAGCTTGATACCTAGCTTTCACCTTGGCAGAGATTGTTGCTTTGTTGCTATAAGTTATGATCCTAGTTAGTAGTGAGCAATGCATGGGATGAATGAGGTGGGTGAAGGTCATACCGAAGATAATACTTGTGGCAATAGTTTTTGGCTGCTGCCTTGCACTCATCATCCATTTGGTATATTTTGGGACGTCTCAATTGTATGTCAGACGAGGGTTGTAGGTAGTGATGGAATGACCACTGGTTTGGCAGTTTCAAAGAATGAACAGTGATAGGATTTTTAATAAATTTTTATGGTACATTATTAGCACTTCTATGCAGTCTTTAGGGAGCTTTATGAGATCTTTACTGCTGATGTGCGATACTTATGTAGCTTCTATGAGTCCTTGCCGAGGCCAAGGACTTCATACAAGCATCAGTACAAGATTTTACCTATACTCAGTGTACTTAGTAGACCTGGTGAGGCCGTGAATAGCATGGACAGTTAAGTATGTCTTCACCAGAATTCATTCAGAAGATATACTAGTAAGTGTGAGTACAACAACACAGTACCTTGTCCTCTAGCCCATACCCTCACAACTTCCACCACCAAGGACGTCACAGCTGATGTCAGAAATTTCATTACCCCCATCATAATGCTGCAGGCTGCTTATGCCATTGTCACCACCTCAATATGGCATAGACAAACAGCCCGGAGATAAGATAACCGGCTGATAATGGAACCTGGGCCGTTACCACACAAACGCCCCATGATCATGTAATATCATGTAATGGCGATACAATATAATCTGTGCCTTGATATGAGACCCCCAACTTTTTGCCTCACGCCCTCCAGCTGTTGTCTTCTTCGCTCAACCATGGCACCCTCGCGCACCTCCCATCCAAGATATAACTACTCTGAAGATGTACGTACCGCGCAAATAGCATGCCCTCACTGTGGCAAGGCTTTCAAAAAGCTAGGCTTCAGAAAGCACGAAAGCAGCTGCAAGCGACATGCAGAAGTAGATGAGCAACATGTGACATTTAACAACCACTTTGAGAACTCTCAAAAAAAAGGTCCATTTCCCTCTCCTTACAACATATGACTGCCAATGCCTGGACCGGTACCTTTAAATCCATTCCAAATTATAGCATGACGTGTGGCTCATCGTAAAATTCTCAACAACAACGATTCTGAGCTCAACCCACGTCCTGTTGATGTATTATTGGAACTGCATTGTGTTGGTCCAGGCTACTCAGGAGAAATCGGCGGGGGTAATGTTGAACCCACATTTGATCCAGGTAAGTCAATTTGAACATTTCGCATGAATCGATTTGAAATGTCATGCTACGCTCACACTGACAATTTGCTTTAAGCTTTTTTTTCTGAGGTGGACGACCAGGATCCTGCATTGTTAGCAGGTCCAAGCACTGGTTTGCCTGGACCTACTGGAGAATGTGAGGCTTGCAGCAGCCCAGGTATGTGTTCACAGTATTATATTAATATTATATATATATTGACATGTGACTCAGTGCCATCAGATATATCCATGTCCACTTCATCAGCTGATCAGCAACTCTCGAGTCAACCCTCAGTCCTGCACTGGCCCCAAGAATTTAAAACCAAGTATCACCCTCGCAGTGGATGCCCTCCCTTTCACCAATCCTACGAACAATTCCGTGTTGCTCAAATGGTCATACAGCCTGAAGACGAAACACCATGGCGTTCTTTTCATGATCCCAGTGACTTCAACTTTGCAGAGGTCACATTGGATGCAGCACTCAATGCCGCTCAGGTGAACAAACTACTGAGTCTTATATCCCATGTAGCTGCAGGAACCACGAAGGTTACCCTCAAGAACTACGACAAGCTTCAGAGAGCCTGTGATGCAGCTGCAGCTGAACTCACACCCGTAAGTCAGTTGGTATCTATTCCAGCAAACAACATTCGGTTGATCTCATGTTGGTCATCTAGTTCTACAAGCATGAGATTACTGAGCTGTATAAAGGCAAACCGCAAACATATGAAGTCCATACCAGGCCTATTTGGTCTTGGGCACTCGATCAATTAGAGAATCCTTTGCTTGCTCCACACTTTGTGTGGGACACAAAGCGCTTGTACAGGCACAACGGGACTAATTTCAAGTGCTTTTATAATGAGCCGTGGACTGGGGATCATTGGTGGGATATACAAGTACATTCTGTCCTCATGTAGTATACATCTATATGTATAAATGTACTACAATGACAATATTATTATTTAGTCAAACCTCCCACCGGATGTAGAGAATGCAGTGCCTTTTGGCCTCATTCTCTATGCTGACAAAATGAGGCTATCGTCATTTGGGACCATGCAGGGATATCCTGTTGTTGTGCGATGTGCAAATCTGCCTGTTGAATTGTGGAACAGCCAAGGGATTGGTGGTGGGTGTGTTGTCGGGTGGTTACCGATCATAAGTGATTTCAGCTCCTGATGATGTCAAATTTCGGTGGGGTTGTTGCCTCACACTATGAAACATTGATAGGTTCATGAAGATGCGGAAGAAGAGGGCAAGCTTGGTTACACTACGCTCAAGCCGGTCATCTGGCATGATTCCTTCTCCAAACTCCTCGTCGAAGTGGTGACCTACTCTCAAATGGGCTATGTTCACAATTTGTCATATGACAAGATTACATGTATCTTATTTCTGATACTTTTTATTCTCTCTGGGGACTACGAGGAACAGTACGTTCTTGTTCAATGGGCCAGTGCTAGTTTGAAATTTACTAATATTACTATTACTGTCAATGTAACTTCTTAGGTGTATGATGTCACTCATATGAGGACGATTGGGCAAATGTCCTTGTCCGATATGCCTCATTCCCTTAGAACAGCTTCATGATCTTTCACAGACTTACTCAGTTTAGTCTATGGTTGAAGCACAGGATGCGTTGGAATTATATCACCACAGTCAATCTGCTGGAGATGCTGCACTCAAAGCGCTTGGTTTGCACCCCGTGCAAGTGAGATTATGTTTGATGGTGTGTGTCGCCGTGAGCATATCAATACTAATTATAACAACTATAAAATGTAGAATGTCTTTTGGAGGCTCAGGGACTCTGATCCCCACTGAGCGCTCAGTTTCGATCTGCTACATTACCTCAACGGTGGAGTTGGTGGTAAGCACCTATTACACAAATACAAAAAGGTCCTAGGCCACTTGGGACAACCAGCTGAAGCTGCCGTAGAAACATTGTAAGTCAAACACTCATTGTTGATGTTGATTCAGACATTTAAATTCTATGTTTAATTTCCACTTACTGTTAATTTATTCAGTCTCAAAATGTTCCCCCAATGGCGCAGCCTTACTTGGTTCAGCACGATGGTCCACATCAGTTTCAGCGATGGCAATAAACTGTGTGATCTTACTAGGGTACATATTAGCTTGAATTCTGTAATTCCTTGTCCTTCGCCGTGCTAAGGGACACGTCCAGGTATTGTTTTACGCAGGGCTAAACATCTTGAAGCAATCGACAACTTCTGAGGGATACTGTATCCTTCAGCTTCTCGCCTGTTACCTGAAACTCCATAGCTGGATTAGCTTGGATGTCCATACCAAACGTACACTCAAAATGATACAAGCTGAACTTCTCTGCTTCAATGAAGCATTGCAGGTAACTGGCCATTCAATCTGTGGGAATTTAAATGATTCACTTGACCAACACCCCACTGATCTATCTCAGGCCTATATGCAAGTTGTCGAACATCAATGGTTTGAGGTTGGACTGGAACTTCCTGAAGATCCACCTCTGGAAGCACATCATCCATGACATCCAAAATAAGGGCGCTGTGCACAACTACAGCACACAACCAAATGAAGGGATGCATGTCCCCTTAAAGGAGGCTTACCAGCGAACAAATGGAAAGGATGTAGCAGCCCAGGTATGTTTAAAGCCTTTGCTATTACTGTTTCAGAACGGCGTTGATTAGTTTTCTGATGACCATCTGATTTAAATTGATATAGATTCTATGGATAGACCATCACAAGCTAGCTGCAAAGCTCATAAGGATGCATACTGACCACCTTGCACAATGGAACGAGTTAACTGCTGAAGAGGATCCAGACAATGACACAGATGATCCATGTCATTGCCCCCAGGCCTTCGATGGTCACCACACGCTTGGCTTGCCATGCAAGCTGGCATCTATTCATGACATCGAGTCCATTCGCAGCCTGAAGGATCATGCTTTCGCCAGCTTCTGCAAGAAATTCACCAAGTTTCTCAATGATTCGCTGGAGGGGTATGGGTACCCTCTCGAAAGGTTGCTGATAATTCCTTCCAACTTTCAGGTAAACCCCCATTGCTTGTTACCATAAAATTAGTGCTGATTACATCTCGATACTCCAGATATGAGAACAGAAGTATGTAAAGATCAATTACAAGTCTGTCATGGACTGGCGACAGTGTACGGACCACCTGCGATGCAACCCGCAGTTCCATGGATCTGAACGTTACGACTGCACTCTGATACAGATGACAGTGACTTAGACCGCGTTCGTCCGCCTTATATTCATGTTTACCTGTGATGTCTCCGGGGCTGCTTCAATCAACTTTGCCTTGGTGCAACCCCTCACAGCAAAGACCAGTGCCACTAGACATATGGACCACAATCTTCGCCTCCATCAAGTCAAGGCCATTCCTCGAGCAAACTCTGTCTTTATTTCCATCAAGTCCATCATCTGTGGAGCCGTGTTGGTTCTGGACACCACTCATGCTCATGAGTATTTCGTATTCGAGCACCTTGATGGCGATATGTTTCTCCGAATGAATCAGGACGTTTTAGACTCATCTGACACATAATAGCATAGACCGTTTACTATTACTCCATTACACTATTATAGATTCAGATCTGTTTGTGCCTCTATCAGCACTTTTCCTGGTCTGAAACTGCCCTAATCCTGTTCTGTTCACAGCATGCACCTCACAAACTTTCAAGTTTATTTACGTTCTGATTAATTGGATGGTGGGTACCTGACATCTGTTATGCATTGATTTGTCAATGATATGGCAGCATAGTAATTAAAGATAAGGAGGTTGTAAAGGTGCGACGCACCTTCCCGAAGGGCATGTTCATCGTTCATGTTTATTATGTGAATGGGTCCAGATCCGTTGATGCTAACACAAATTTTAGGGCTACTAGTAGGATGCTACAGCCGCTCTGCGCTGAACGTAATAAACTGCACAGACCAGCCTCATTGGCGTCCCATTTTTCTTTATGCAGTTCACACAGTGATCTAACAATGTAATCTGCATTACACTCCCAGGCGTTGTGATTCCGATCTGACCCAGAGCCAATTTGACAACACCAGTATAAAAGTCCAACACATCTCGTGAGTCGTTCTTCATGCAGTTCCAGTGTTATATTTGACTCTGAAACCTTGCTGTAACCAGTCTTCACTCCTCTGAATCATCTCCATCATGGCTCAATGTGCTTGGGCTCCTCAACGTGACCAGGAAGAACCCTTCGACGACGAGAATTCCCAATCACATGATTCTGCTGATGGCATTGACAGTGGTGGGGAAAGTGATATCAAGGCGACAGCTCAGATTATTCAATCTTCTGGGCCCACCGCAGATATTTCAGAGCTGCGCAAGGTATGTGGTTATACTGCTTCACTTATCTGGAATCTTGACTGACTAAAGCTTTCTTTGTCTTGTCTAGGCACTCGCTGCAGCCCAGTTGGGTTATACGGAGTTGCGTACCAATTATCGTTGCCTTAAGAAGGACTATCTTGCAGTCTCTGGCCTGGTTTCAGCCCAACAACTCAAGGCTGTACTTAAGCAAGGCAGCAAGAACACAGAACTCGACAAGCAAATTGTCAAGGAGGCGAAGAAGTTTGTGATGTTCTATCAGTTCTATCTCCCTGAGAACCTCTTCCCCACAACTTCCTGTCCAGATGTCAATCCTCGCAGCTCATCATGCTGGACTTCAGCCAACACCAAACTTGAAGGCACAGTGGCCGAGCTCTACGCCGTGATGCCATAGTCACTTCACAAGTACATGGAGACGTATCCACACTTTGGTTCATTGGTAAGTCCCTGTTCTCGAATTCTATTACTCGATACTCATTGTATGTGTCACGTTCCGCAACAACCATCACCAAGAGCAATCAAATATACTCAAGTCTATTAAGGAGGTCGCCAGTGTCCTTTTCATGGCATTCAGGTTGGATCCCATTTTAGTTTCCAGCCAACATGCCAGCAAAGGAACTGAAGCCACTTTCCTGTCACTCCTCAAACACAATGGTGTTGGCGATTATATTCGCCTGGTGCCCATCCTATTCGAAAACCCAGACTCAATGGATGCAGATGGGTTCCTGAAGAATCCCATTCTCGTCAAGGTATGTAAATTAGTCACCCACTTTATGGAATATTGTAGTCTCACTATCGACACTTCAAATAGATTGTCTGTGTTATGATCTATGGCAAGTCGTCTCTCTCCCAGACGAAGCGGGGACGTCCAAAAGCCAGGGGCGAGCACTCTGGGGTCCACAGTGTCACCGAAGGCCTTATTGCTGCTGCTGCAATCATGGTGAGTCCCTTGAACTGTTGGATCATTGTACGTGCTAATTTCGAGAACTTAGGCCCGTTTCTTGCTAACTCCCGATCCCAAGCTGACTGATACTGGCGCTATCACACAAATACCTTACTGAGCCAATTATGACTTTTATCTCCAACAACTCTTCAAGAGGAGCAGTTGGGCAAATGAGGTAATGAACCGCTTCAACCACGAAATTTTCGGCCAGGGATCAGTTGGATCCGAGTCTGCACTATCTCAAAATGCTGTAGCCCCACCTCGTAGTTGGGAAGACGACCTCTTGAAGCAGATGGATAATCACTCTCCATCCACCAGTGAAGCTACTCCCGAGTCAATTGCACAACCTGTAAGCGCTGGAGTACCTGCTGCTGCTGCAGCTCCTCCTGTTCCCGCTTCCGTTTCTGCTCTTGCCTCCGCCACTTCTTTTGGACCTGCTGCCGCTGCCACCCCCACTGCAGGTTGTTCCAGCCCAGATTCAGATTCAGGCATTCAGGATCTCGCTGTCAATGGCCCTATCAATCCCTCCACTTCTTCACGTCGTGCAGCCACTCCGTTAGGTGTACTGCCCTCTGCACAAGTTGACATCACCACCATTGATTCACAGTCTTCCATGTCCATCAATGATACCCACGCTACCTCCGTCACCTTGTCCTCCACATCAAAACTACAGGTTGACCTTGGCAAAATGTCAATCAGTGGTATGAAGAACGCAGATGGAGGATCTGCTGCCACTGCATGCTGAGTCAGTAACCGCAAGGTCATGCCACTTAGTTCAACGGTCCCTGCTGTGATTCAGGACCCCGCTGAAGCACAAGGCTCAGTCGACAAGCTGGCCCAGCCAGCCATTGGTCATGCAACTTGCACCAGGGTTGCTAAGACAAAAGCCAAAGCTTAACAACACAGCACATGCTCGGGTCCTTCGTTGGTCTGCGACATCACAGTTCACCTTGTTTTTTTACGGATTCTTGCATCCCCCCTGATTCTTTTCCGACATTGACATAGCTGTCAATGATCAGATTTACATTGTGTTGATATATTATACAACCTTCACGTCTGACTCGACATTGCCACAAAATAATATTAATTATCATTTGGTTCATTGACATGGGGCTGAATGTAAGAATCGCTCAACCCAATGAAAACTAGTGAAACCCGAAGCAGTTGAATGGACAGATCCTTGCGCTAGTATTATGACAGATCATAATCAGATTTGCATCTTATTATAATTAAATGTTATAATTATTATATAATAGGAATTATCAATGCGATTCAGATCACTTACTCTTTCTACCATTCCATCACTGCATCTGAATCACCTACTCTACTCATCCCACCCAACCATACCTATCCCCACCCACTGGAGCGCCAAGAAGGATTACAAGAGGGATATGATGATGAAGGAGAACCACGCAGTTCAACATCCACAGATTGGAGAACGCATCGACAAGAACCTATAGGGTGAAATTAAACCAGATGGAGAGAGAAATGTGTGAGTACCTCAAGTGGGAGCCCAGCGTCGATCCAGTCCTTTAACTTAGTCTAAGGTATTTAGTTAGGTCTGTTGTATTGACCGTTGCAGGATATGGTGCTATATCTGTTCCCTGGATCTGACTGAATCTGTTGCATATTTTGATTCACCACACGCCGCGCTCAGAGTAATAGTCTACCTATCGTGTTTCTTATTCATCCAGTGAGTTTTACTGCCCTCGTCATCCTTCAGTGACTTAAGGCTCGTTTCCGATCGCTTAGGGCACATCAGATCATCACCCCTTCATCTCTGCACTTGTACTCACATCAGAGGTTGTCTGTGATTCAGACAACACCTACTCCAGGAGCATGGCCCCAGGCCGTACCCCCACCTACATCCCACCATCGGCAAAGAAGTCGATGCTGCCACCCACTGCCAACCCTTTTGCAGCGTCATTGAGTACATGTCCTTTGCTGCCACCAGAGTATGTTGTGGTACACAGTCTTCCGCATTGGAGAGTACTTGTGAGGATTGACGTGCCTGCAACAGCAGCTTGAGGCTGCCACCGACCTAGCCGCCCTGTCAGCCATCTCAGACAATGTCATCATTACCTGTCTCCGCGAGCGCTTCATGTCTGACACCATCTACACCAGCATCAGTTCCTCCACCCTCATCGCCGTCAATTCTTCACAAATACGTTGCTTCAAATGCCGATTCAGTTCTCCAGAAATACATTGCAGACTATTGGGACACAGCTGAGAATAAGGCCCAACTCCTGCCTCACATATTCCAGCTCACCAACAATGCCTACTACTACACAAGGTGCACAGCCCAGGACCAGTCCATCATCATCACGTACGGCCTCATTTTTTAGTCCATACTTTGTTTATGAATATTAATCTCCTTTGTAGTGGTGAAACCAGCAGTGGAAAGTCAGAAAGTCGCCGACTTGCCATCAAGACCTTACTTGAGCTGTCCGTTTCCAATCCAGGAAAGAAGGGGTCCAAGCTGGCCACCCAGGTGCCCGCAGCAGAGTTCATCATAGAGTCCTTTGGCAACACTCGCATGCTCTTCAATCCAAATGTGTCTTGCTTTGGAAAATATACAGAGCTTCAGTTCACCAACAAAGGGCGATTGTGTGACATCATGTCACTTGACTACTATCTCGAACACAACCGAGTGGCAGCTGTGCCATCTGGTGAACGCAACTTCCATATATTATTAATATAATTTTCCATTACCTGATGGCTGGTGCATCGTCAGAAGAGCGTCAACATCTACACCTTCAAATTTACCGACAAGACCCAGTACTGATATCTCATCAGCCATCGCGCTAGCGCAAGCACCAGCTCCAATGGTGTCCGTGATGACGATGCCAATTGTTTTAAACAGCTCAAGTTGGCACTCAAGTCCATTGGCCTGTCCAAGCACTCGAGAGCATGCTTGCCTATAAGACAAAGCTCGTCAAGAAGGAGCTTTGCACTGTCTTCCTCGACCCCTTCATCAAAGGTCTTTTCTTGGGCAAAGCCATTGCAACCCAGGCAACACCATCATCTTTGCACAGCAGCTGGTCATGCCAATGCGTGCCCTGTCAACTCATTGTAAGGGTACTAAGAAATGAACCACCTCCACGATGCGGAGGAAGCTGGAATCAATGTTTATTCAATAGGCGACCCATGTCAATGTGCTCGCCCACATCTTGGGGGTGGGCGACATGGAGTACTGTTAGCGATGGACGTTACCTTAGACTTGCTTCGTCTTGCATTGGGCATACTGCACGTTTATGTTGTGTCAATAGCTCCTACGCATCCCCAGGACTCCCTCCGGACAACTATGCAGATCCGTTCAACATGGAGTACTGTTGGTGACGTACATTACCTTGCTTCGTCTCACATTGGGCATACTGCATACTCATGTTGTGTCAATAGCTCCTACACATCCCAGGACCCCCTCCAGATGACTATGCGGATTCATTCAACATGAAGTACTGTCGGCGACATATGTTACCTTGCTTCATCTCGCATTGAACACACTGCATACTCATGTTGTGTCAATAGTTCCTACACATCCCCGGGACCCCCTCCAGATGACTATGTGGATCCGTTCAACACAAAGTACTGTCAGCGATGTACGTTACCTTACTTCATCTCACATTGGGCATACTGCATACTCATGTTGTGTCAATAGCTCCTATGCATCCCCAGGACCCCCTCCGGACGATTATGCGGGTCCGTTCAACACAAAGTACTGTCAGCAACGTACATTACCTTACTTCATCTCGCATTGGGCATACTGCATACTCATGTTGTGTCAATAGCTCATATGCATCCCCAGGACTCCCTCCAGATGACTATGCAGATCCGTTCAACATGGAACACTGACTGTAATAATTGTCAGCGATGGACGTTACCTTGCTTCATCTCGCATTCAATCCCTTCATCAAGGGTCTTTAATTTGTCGGGCAAACCCATTGCAACCCAGGTACACCCCAAGAACAAGGACACTATCATCTCTGTGCAGCAGCCGGTCAAGCCAATGCATGCCCTGTCGATGTTATAATAGCATCATATTGATCGTTATCTTTGAATCTCATGCACATGACATACATTCAAACTCAGACAGCAGAGAAATAAAACAACCGTAAGGTGACGCCACTCGTTTCCTCTTTCTTGTCTACCATCATCATCAGCATGCTTCATAGTCATTCATTACCATAACATCTCCATGTTACCTCCCTGTATCTTCATAGACCACCGACATTGACACCAACACCAACACACTTATCACCACCACTCAACGATGTATCCATTGGCACCCCACACTCGACGATCTGAATCTCCACCATCATTGACAGTTCGTTGGCACTGTTGGACCTATAATATCGATGCACAAACCATTGTCAATGGCACTGGTAAGTTTCCTTATGTTTAACTTGCCAATGGACTCTGAATCGATGAACTGGTGATGTTGTGTTGATTAGGATCCTTGTTTGTTGTCTATTCAAGTACTCTTAGTCGTTACAGTCCATCAACAACATGAATCTTGTTGATGGTAGTGCAACAACATCAATGACATCGTCGTGTGTACAGCCTGGTAAGGATTCCAACCTAATTTATTATTATCATAGTTGATCACTGACCATCCATTGACAGGTGTAGTCTTGGGATTCAACCAGATTTGGAAAGGACGACACTGCATCCTCATTCCTCTCCTCTCGATGTGTCCCCCCCTCTCTCCCTCCCTTCCTCCTTGTTACAATACTACTATTAGCTATGAATTGGGTGATTTGTTGCGATTCAGATTGACAACGAGTGCCACTCTCGCCTGTATAGTACATTGGAATTGGTCAATGTATTCTTCTCAATTGTGATGTGTTCGGAAACCATGCCAATTCCATTACAACGAGACTGATGAATGATAATACATTGGAATTCGGTCTTTTTTTTCTGGTTATCATGGATTTCCAGACAATGCCGATGCATTACAACGAGACCAGTGAATGAAATTGTGATTATATGGCATTAACATGTATTGTCATCCATTCCCAAAATGCTAATGGACCCCTCCCAATTATATTCATGACCCCCCATTGTATGCCCTTTTAAGGCAATGATAATGGGCCACATAATCATGGTAACAGGAAAGCCCGGTCACCATAATGACATGTTCATGTAAGCATTCACCGTTATGATGCATTCGAAGGCACCGCAGGAAAAATGCCCATTAAAATGTATTGTAAGTTCTCAGCATGGGCCAAAGATTTTTGTGACACTCTGAGTGCTCGCACTCAATAATTGGAAAGACTGGCAATGACAGACAAAAGGTTAGCTTCTTCAACGGCCATCTCAGGTTTCTATGTGACTTCAGGTGACAGGGCGTGAGTGACGGATGATTTTCACTTGACAAACCCCGGCCCAGTGTAGTAATAACAGTTGTACTTTTGCAAAGACCTCACACAGGCCACTCTGCACTGGCATGTTAGTATGGACTGCATCCCTTATGGTGGGTGCTTGTCGTGGCATTCAAGTTCATGGTTGATATGTAAAGTGTGAGTGTGTGCAGTAGCATCTGATCAGTGATAGTGGCATTTCGTGTGGTGTGACAGCGGGTAGCTGATCAGAGAAGGCACACAGGGGTTGTATTAATGGATCAATGTGTCTTGGGTCACCAAGTGGATGGTTACGTGCGGGTAACTAGTAGGATCGTGGGCAGATGTATCCGCGCAATGTTGCATTGTACATGGATGTATCAGTGCCGGAGACAGGATCGTGTACAGATGTATCAGTAAATCAATTCGCCATGCATGGTGCTACATACCAATGTGCTGATCATGTCAATGCTCATGGAGCAAAGATTGACATTGGAGATGTGACATCGCAGGCACAAGGCTGCCGTCCCTGCTACTGACTGCAGCCCTCCGGTCCATATTGTGGTTCTGGGCCAGTATGTGATCACTATCTCAAATGATGTATCGTTGGATGGGTAGTGGATCTCTGCATTGGGGATTCTAGTGATAAGTACTGAGTGCATGTGCTTGCAACCCCAAGAAGCGTCCACCCTTACCCAACCTCATTTTCTATCTGAATACTCGCAATGGCAAGAATGTACAACACCAGTCTCACACGCAACACAACAATATTTGACGTGATAACGATTGAGCAATTTCAAGGCGCTCGTGGAGTTGTAAGTAGTGTTCAAGGTGTCTGCGCAGGTTCATGGCTAATGTTCGTGGGATTGAAGCCTGGACATCAATTCCTGTCAGCCATCTACTTCAGAGCTGGGATGCTTAACCCAAATTTGGTTTCACTCGCCATTGAAGGTGACGATATCCTGGTCAGGCCATGGATTGCAACTAGCCAACTCCAAGTTGCACCTTTCACAAGGATCTATCCCCTCAGTGTGTTTGTTGAACACTTTCTGGGTACCGTGTGTCAAGCCATGCATAAACTACTGATATCTATGGTACCTACTGATTACATAAGCAATAACTACATTGCACCACATTAGTTTACCTTTACTTTAGTGACTACTAAAGTATTCTACAGGTTATGAGCCCTGCTCTTCCAAGCCCAGTAGATCACTCCCAACTCAAATTCCAGAAGTCAGAAATGCCTTTCAAAGTCGAACTTGAAGATGGCTTGAAAATTTGGGTGTTGAGTCTCAATGAACACAATTGCCTGGAATACCACACAAAAATGGTCAGCACAGTGCAGGAAGCCCAGCACACAACGTCAGAAGCCCACTATGCTACAATACTAGCTATAATCAAGGCTAACTGAAGACCAAAAATTTTCTATGAGCAACAATGCCTCAACAACTGGTGCTTGCAACTGGCAAAACAACTCCAAATGGAAGTCAAGAAGGGTGAAATGCCACATGGGAGAGTTGAAGAAGACACAGCCACAGTGAGAGGACTGGGCACAGTGACCATGGCTGAAATGACTGGTGGTGGAAGTGTCACAACCCCAGCAAGCAGCCCACAAGCCAAAGTGATGAATCTGCAGGTCAATGACAAGACTGCTGATGTCATGAACCTACATGCAACATGTGCATGGCCCACGAGGCCAGTGGACAAGCCAGGGGATGAGATGGAGACCACCTGCAATCAAGATGATAGGCCACAACTTGAAACAAGTGCAGCCCAGGTCAGACCAGGTGGTGAGTTCATTAAAAGATGAAACAGATGCATTGCACATGGAAATGCAGACACACCAACCCATAAGGAGGCTGGAATGGAGCGCCATGAAGTGCAGGCTGAGGGGGAGAGTATGACAACATGTTGAAATGTGTTGGTCAAGGGGGAGAGAAGAAGCTTGAGGGAGCATGCATGATCAACAATGAGAGCTAAAGAAATTCATCAGTGCACCTCAATGGATGTTGTGGATGTACCATATACACCCCCAGACCCACCTCCACCACTTTACAGCCCATTCAAACAAACTGTACAAGTAGACATGCCCCTGAGTGTCAAGCTCAAAGGAAAGAGGATATACTGTGCAAGCTGCCAGTGTGATGCCAGACCTACTGTCAGAAATCCTGTTCAGCTATTCCAATCAGGCATGCTTGTAGTGTTCTTGAAATAGTAATTGAGATCCTTGTGCAGAGTTGGAATCTTATCGCATTGGGATTGCAATCACAATGCAGCCTCATGGTGTGCTTCTGTTCATTGACCTCAACCTCTCTCTCTCCCTCTCCCTTATACACTAAGCTTGATCCCTTTCCCTCCAAACTATCCTTCTCTTCATATGCCTGCAGCCTGGATGTTATCTCTTCAATGCGACTTATGTGGCAAGGACTTTCAGCCAGCTGGTTTTGCTCCGCACCGAAAAGCTTGTGTTTGAAGAGCCCAAAAACTCCAGGAAGATGTTGCACTTGTTGATAAAATCACCCAGGGTAAGCAGTGTTAATCTGAATTGTAAATAATATTGACATATTCAACTGTGACCTTGTAACAAATTGTCAACAAATAGGTGCCAGCTTGAATAATTTAGATATAAATGCAGCAGGACCCTCTAGTACAGGTGTAGCAGCCCCACGTGTTCTGAATACTCAAGGTACACACATTTTATTGTCATTTGAAATTCTCACTCACCATTGTTGTCTAGCAAATGATCCATGGGCTTTCAACAATTCAGAAGCCTTCAATTCAAATCACAGCATAGAGATGTCAGTTGACAGTCACCATAAGTATTTATAATATCTATTCTGGTCTTTTCTAATTTCTGTAGATGCTCCAGTCGATCCACAATGTCTGAATCAGCCTCAAATGGATGACATTCACATTATTTATCATCCTCTAAGTGTGTGTCCAACAACAATTACTCCCTTTTCTGACTTCGCCCACAAGCATTGCCCCAAACCTTTTGCACCTGATCCAAACCACAATCTGTGGTACCTGTTTCATACTCTGCTTGACTTTGAGGTTGCAGAACTTGCACTGGAAGCTTCACTCAGTAATACAGACTGAGTGCCTCATCAAATTGCTACATTGGATGCATGACAAATGTGAGAAATTCACTCTCAGAAATCGCTCTGATCTCCGAGTGACATGGGATGCAGCTGGAATGTGGCTGACACTGGTAAGTAACCATCTATCATTTACTTTTCACTACTGTCAAACTATGAGACTGACTTCATTTATCATTGAGTTAGTTTCAGATGTCATCTGTCTCTGTCCAGTACCAGAACAAGCCTGAGCCACGTGGGTTTCTGGTATGGCACCACTCACTCTGGGACTGGGCATGTGATCTCTTGAAAGATCCTCTTGTTGGCCCCTATTGTGTTTTTGATGCCCAGCATTTGTCCAAGTTTGATGGGATCTCATTTGTATGTTTTATTGATGAAGCGTATACCACCAATTCATTCTGGAACCTTCAAGTACATTGTTCATATCATGTCAATCACTATTGTATATTGATCCAATGTATTTAAATTGTTTCATCATTCTTCTTTCTTATTGATAGAACAAACTCCCATCACCTGATGCTAAGGTTCTTGCATTCATTCTTTATGCCAACAAGGTGCAACTGTTGTTGTTCACTTGCCAGAAGGGTTACTCCATTGTTGTGCACCTCAGAAACTTGCCCTCAGCCATTTGAAATGGTGAAGGATTTGGGGGAGGCCAAGTGGTAGTCAATCCATCAGATTCATGCCTAGGTTTGAAGTCTAAGTAGGTAACATTTACATTGTCATTCAAAGGTGGAAGAAGAGAAACAGCAGACTGGAAAGTCAGCATGGGTAAACTTCAAGGTGGCCATATGGCATGAATCATTCAAGGTCCTCCTACAGTCGATTGCACAGTATTCCAAGACTGGATGCTGCATAAAATGCTGGGATGACACCGCTCAACTATTTTATCCCCTTGTTCTCATTTTGTTAACAGACTATAAGGAACAGTGAGCTTCTCCCCTTCTATCTCCACCATTTAATTTTATAACAATTGATCCGACCATAGATGTGTCATGGCGCTCACTCAGGGTGTCAAATCAAAATTCCCTTGCTCCATCTGTCTCATCCCTCATGAGAAAATAGCTAAACCTGGAACATCTGGCCCGTTTGAGCACCATTCAAGCAAGAAAGTCACCCAAAAAATCACAGCTGCTCGAGAGGCACCCACCACAGAGGCTAAAGAAGTGATCCTAATCATAGAGAGTTTGTGTAATGTTGATGTGAGTCAGTTAATTCAATTACATCAGCAGATTCCTAAATCAGATTAAACTCCAGAATGTGTTCAATACAATTGCACGCTCTAATCCTTATGTGGCATTAAGCTTTGATTGCCTTCATGCCCACCATGAAGGAATGTTTGGCAACCATCTGTGGCCTGAATTCAAGACTCTTGTAAGTGATAGCATGGGATATGCTGCAGCAGTGAGTGTGGAACAAGCATATGTTGCCATTTTGGTCTGTTCAACCACAACTGATGCATGATGACAACAGATTTTCAGACATGTCAAGATGGCGGGGACTCAATCATTTTGATCAGGTATTCAATATAACATTTAGTGATGGATGAAAGCATGAAGATATATTGAAGGTCAGTATTACTCTTTGTATTACTCCTTTTTGTCCACTACTGTGTGCTTGTCCTTCTAGGTCCTTGTTTTCACCAGCCACAATGTCATTGCTGAGGAGAACAACAAGATCAGCTACAGTATCTTCTCCTGTGGTGCATTCGAGCATATCTCATACTTGACTTGTACATTGCACTTGATGTGCAGCCTCAAAGACTATCGCAAGTGGCTGTGAAGCACTTGAGACATTTTCTGTATTGCTACACATACGTCCTTCACCTTACATTAACAATCTACATTGAATATTGATGAAGTTATAGAACTATATTGAAAAACAAAGGATGGAGACAATCCAAAGAACTGGGACTTTCCAAAGAACCACACCCACAATCACATCTTCAATGACATCCTTGCAAAAGGGTTGACCCATGTTTACAACATGAAGCCAAATGAAATGATGCATGGACCCTTGAAGCAAACATACATGTGATGGACTAACTACAAGAATGTTGCACAATAGGTACATATGTCATGTTATTACAATTCAAATTCTTGTTTGCTTGGAATTAAATTCATGCATCCCTAACAACACAGATTCTTCATGTCAACCATGACTCACTCACGTCAGAGTATATACAGTACAGTGCAAAATTAAAGAATATAATGAGTATCTTCAGATGATGAGTAATGACCTGGAAGATTTGGACAAGGGCATCAGTGCACTGGATGAATATCTACATGTGAAGATTGGATCTAAGCAGCCACACCAGACATTCGAAAGTGTTGAGCTTGCAAATGCTGGCAATTCAGCATTCGAACATTTTCATATCAAAGTCAACAATTTTCTCAACTTTATGCCCAATGGAAGAGCACTTCTTGATGGTCAGAAGGTCCAACTGAATGCTAAAGATGAGGCATATACTATAAACCGATTGAAAGACAATTCAGCTTCACACTAAAGCTTGTTTACAGCTTATTGAACACCAATATATCAAAGTCAACTACAAATCCATAGTAGACTGGCATCAATGCATTGATTACTTGCACTGTAGCCCATCATTTCATGGTGCCCCTTGTTGTGATTGCATCATCATTAAGATGGTGAATGGCTACATTTTTGGCTGACTCCTCTTTATCTTCAAGTGTCTATCCTGTGAGAAGATCCCTCTCATGTTGGTACATCCATACAATGCTGCAATCGGGCCACATTCACAAAAAGACAAGCATCTTGACTTTTTCTGAGTGCGTGCTCAATGGCACACAGCATTAAAAATATTCTCCATGGAGTCTATCATTTGTGGTGCAGCTTTGATTGAGGATTCCAGCCAAAATGGGGACTACTTAGTAATTGATACCATTGATACTGACATGTTTCTTCATATGCAGCAGATGCATCAAGATGCTGGCCACTATTCATAAACTTGCTGACTTCAATCAGGACCCACAAGGCAACCTGTGACAGGTATGCCCAGGGTTGCCCACAGCTATGATATACTCGTCATCATGTACACTCCAGGCAGGCTCAGGTGCATGCAAATGGAAACATGGGCAGATTTCCTCAGCTGTCATGTGAAGTACTAACCACTTGTATCCAGACATTGGGGAAGAGCAGCCAGGGGGTCTTATCATTGTTCGTGCACCCATATAATGCACTGCATTACCTCTAATCCTCCTCCATCATTGCAACCTGTACCCACAACAAAAACCTTCCCCCTTCCCAGCCCCCAATGTTCCATTCACAACCATTACCCTCAACCTCTGATCCTATCATACCTGGGCTGTTGAAACCTCCATTAAAGAAATTCAAAGCAGATTCTTCTCATGCTCCTACAAGTGCCAAATCATGTGATATTCTCACCACAATGCATGAGAAACCAGAGTTAGACAAAGATATATGTCAAATGGAGTCTGAGACAGATCATTTACACAGTTGATCATGCACAAAGGTAGCAGCCTATCCATCCTTCCAACTCCCTGCCACAGCGACTACCCCTTCTAAGTGACACCCATCAGATACCTACAGCCACTCCAGGAAAGTGAAACCCCTCAGATCAAGCACAACAAACTGATGTGTGGAGGTCCTTTGATTCCTCGCACACCACAAATGCAAACACCCTCACATTACAGATGAACTTTGATGAGCATGCATGGTAAGCATATAAGTACTAGCTTTGAGAACACTGGCATTATTTGTGCATCTCTCTCCACTACATTCTGTTCATCCTGGATTACAGTTGCCTTTTCTGATTGGCCCCAATCTTTGTTCTGTATAGCCCAACCCCACGCATCCATTAATGATTTGAGTTTTTACAAACATATTGATTGCAATCTCCCCAAACCACAGCATGCATGCCAGCTCCTCATATGGTCAGCTGCACATGCCATGTCATGATCACCAGAAGCATCTTCCTCTGTGAATCATTCAAACCTGCTGTCCAAATCATCCTCAAGTCATGGCAAGGATCCTCTGCTGCTTGATGATCGAGAGCAACAAATACTCAAGATTGTCAATGTACAAGAGGGTAACTTTATCCAAATGTTGGCTGAGAAGAAGATTGATATGTCTGTATATAGTCATGGAGAGGATGGGAAAACTGCCAAAGAGGGTGTTCTGAAGCCCAACGGGCAAAATGTCAAGAATTGTGTGCAAGAAGTGATGTTCCAACAGAACAGCATATAAATTAGTGAGCTTCCTGTTTCATACAGTCACCTATCTGACCTGATCGCATGTCAAATGATTTAGTGCACAAGCTGAGTCAGAGGCTCGTCAATGGTCATGAGCTGTTGATGACCAACCCTACCACCAATATGAAGCCAGCTCCAAGGCTGATCTCAAGAAATGACATCAGGCTCTCAAGCCACCTTTGTCTGCCAAGGCAAAAGGCAAACAATGAGCCACTTCACAAGAGTTGCAAGACAATTGGTTGTGGCTTGTTCCTCATGAAGAAGATCTTTCTGATGCATTGAAGGATAAAATCAACCTTGAGCTGATCAAGCAGGTCATGTCCTCTAAGCCTTCAACTGGGACTAAGTTCCAAGGATCCTTGAATCATGAAGTAGAGGATCTTCAATTTAAGGTGGACAGTCTCTACTTGTATGTCAACTTGGTGGACACTGACATGGCTGAAGCGGAACTTAATTATTGCTTCTCCCTTAGACTTTAAATTCTTTCACTCACATTGTCAGTGCAATCACATTCCCTTCCACCACCTGGACCCATTCCAGCTGCCCCATGCCTGCCCTGGCACCCTCTTGGCATTCATCTCAGTCTGGCTCTTTCCCCTGACATATTGTCTTCCAATAGCCTACTCACTATCATGTGGATAAATCTGATTTCATATGACGCCGATACATTGTTCTCCATGGAACAAACCTCACTTTCAAGTCCAACAAGTCCCTGGCTTCCTTGTTGGATTCAGAGTTGGACAAGCCAAAATGTAGATTTGCTAATGACAGCAACAACACCCCCTCTCCCCTTGGCCTTTCTAATCAGGACAGCCACGAAAACAACATCCTCCCTTCTGTCCCTTTTCAACACCTTGCAATATGGTCATCAACAGCATAGTTGTGGTGTCACTCTCAACCTAACATTCCCAAACTATTTGTTCTTCCAGGACAGGTACTCATAATTCTTCTTCAGCAGGTATTGTTCACATTGTCACAAAGTGGAATGTCCCAGCTTCTGCCCACCCAGCTATTATATCCCATCTCTTTGGACAGCATGTTGCCTGTGGCTCGTATTATTACCTACATGTGACTATAATTACACAAAACGAGTTCAGTTCTGCTGCATCAGGGGATCAGTGAAAGAATAATCTAGTTTTATATACAATTATCTCATTTGACATCTTCATACACATATATCTGTAAGACAGTCTAGTTGATAAGCTCAGATTTTGCTGGACTTACTAGATGTTAATGATCATGCCCATATGCGTCATACATAGATGATAGGAACTGTTGTGAAGCTACATATGAACAGGGATGCCTATGCCTGTTATACCAGATGCTCCTGACCATATATCATGTCTCTGATCAGCATTTCCCATGCACCCTGTGTGATGACCAAGATATCGATCAGCATCATTTTACCTCTGATCACATATTTCATACTTGCGTCCTCACATTGTTCTGTCTCCCTGCATTTCTGCAGTCTCTGGTCATGTTCACCATGCTGGGCCTAATTGTCTGACGTTCAAGAAATTTGGCGATCGACCAGACGAGTCTATCTGGCAATGTATTTCCATCCCCACCAAGGTTTTGATACTTGTATGTGGTCTCTCAATTATTTTCTGTCTAACTTTTCCCTTTGGTTTAACCCTGGCCCAGATCCCTATCAATTGTGAAAATTGTCAGATTACTCCACCTGGCACAAGAGCGCATGTTTGGCAGTGTTACATTCATGACTATGTGCATCATGCTTCCATCCTCATGTTGTTCTGTCTCTCACCGACAACTGCCAACAACACCTGCACTTCTACAGTTTCTGGTTGTATTTATCATGCTGGGGCTAACTGTCAGACGTTCAAGAACTTTGGTGATAGACCAGACAAGTCCATTCAGCAATATGTTTCCATCTCCATCAAACTTTTGACACTTGTATGTGGTATCTCAATTACTTTCCATCCAACCATTACCTTTGGTTTAACCCTGACCCAGATCCCTACCAATCGTGAAAATCATCAGATCACTCCGCCTGGCACAAGAGCACATGTTTAGCAGTGTTTCATTCGTGACTACATGCGTCGTACTTCTGTCCTCATGTTGTTTCATCTCTCACCAACAACTGCCAACAACACCTGCACTTCTGCAGTTTCTGGTCATATTCATCATGCTGGGGCTAACTGTCAGACATTCAAGAATTTTGGTGATAGACCGGACAAGTCCATCTGGCAATGTGTTTCCATCTCCATCGAACTTTTGACACTTGTACATGGTATCTCAATTATTTTCTGTCCAACCTTTGCCTTTGGTTTAACCCTGACCCAGATCCCTACCAATTGCGAAAATCATCAGATCACTCCACCTGGCACAAGAGAGCATGTCCGGCAGCATTTCATTTGCAACTACATGCATCATATTTCCATCTTATGTGCTTTGCTGATCACATTAGATGTCTCAAAATTCTTGGTCACACTTCACGAGGTAAAGTACAAAGCAAATTTTATCAAAGATTTGATTGAGCACGAAAGTGGAGTGAACAATTGGGAATCTCGAGGTTCCATTGCATATCAGGCATTGGCAGCCTCCTGCTCCCTTTCTTTGTATTCCACATGCTTCTGATGTATCCTTGCTAATGCACTGTTCTTTGATGGAAGCTGCTTGACATCAGCATAAAGTGGAAATATTTGGCTGATTTTATGTCAATGCCTTGTCCGTGAATTGAACAGAGATATACACATACCAATTCCACCATGTCAGTAATTGATCAACTTCGTTTTTTTCATCAGAATCATCTAGCAGCTCAACGATACTGTTGTAGAATCATTCCGAGTCCATCATGTGATCAGTGCGAGAGAAGACTTGAGTGGATGTCAATGCAAAACAAGCCTTCACCAGCATCAGGACTGGTTGGATGCGAAGTACAGAATTGGAAAACATACCTGAGTTGCTACGTAAGCAAGGGATGCCTTGGTGACAGACCGCATGCCATGAATGCAGGCATTGCCAGATTGAGTCGCTTTGGGCTCTTGATCTACAGAGCTTGGGGAGGTGAAGATATGCTTATATGCCTGGTGATGCCTTGCCTTAGCAATGGCACATCCAGAAATATCATAAAACTTACAGAAACTAAGAGACTGCTCCACAGGAGTCCATTCCAGGGGTCCTCTGAGTCATATGTATAGTTGGCATACAGGAATATCAGCCATTGATCACCAGCAACCCGGATTTGCCCATTGATGAGTTTTGTCTTCATCCTATGCCTAGTGATTAGTGATGAGCCTGTAATATGGCAGAATACATACTCTGTGTTTGCCCAATCAAGGCTGGCCGGACATAGAAGCACACCAGTACATTTGTGATTAAAACCGTGGCCTGCTTTGACATTGCAGGGGATGTGAGGATTCAGTGACTGACCCTTTGGGGTGGTCCAATCAATAATCGCACTCTTCATTCCTTTGGTGTCATCAGCCCTGGCACCATTTGCACCTTTTTGAACCTTCCACCAAGCAACATGTTAAGTTCAAACACGAAACATAAACACAGATGGTTATTACCAGATCTGCGATGCAGATAACTTCCTCTTCCGAGACCATCAACAGCCTGGCTTCAAGCCTGGGGACCAATCACAGCAACTTGCGAAATACTGCACACTCCTTCCTTTTCCTGACAGTAGCAAGTAAGAAAACAACTCATCAACAAAAGGGCCACTTATGCTGCTGTCAGTAGATCTGCACATTCACCTTCTTGGTCAGCCAAGACTCCAAGACCATTTGTGATCAACGTCTGCACATTACAAAAAGCGTGTATCACTCTCCCAAAATGACGGCCGTGGTGAACTAATGGATCCTGCAAAGTCCTGCAGACAAGGGTCAGTGGTAACTGCGGGGCTACAAAGGATGTGACAGACAGCTTTTTCCTAGGTCCTAGCTGTAATGCACTGGAAGGCCCTCATTTCTAACCAACAGATGAAGTCTGGTCTTCATTGTTAGGGGAGGCTTGCATTGCAGAGAAAAAAGAAAGGGAGAGAGACACAGAGGCTGTGGAAAGAAAGAGGCAGCTTTACATATATATGACGAAGATTATTGTAAAGGTGGTATTTCCATTCACAATGAAGGGTACTCAGCACAGATAGTTTGACTTACCCGGGCGGGAGTGGAAAATCAAATATTAATTTGTGAGCATGTCATCTTAGCCCGAAGTCAGTTCGTTTGCCCAGTCAGCAATGAGCCATTCGGCTTTGTACAACAAAGCCCAATGCGGTCGGGTATAAAGCCAAGCTCTTACCTCATGCATAAAATGTGACAACCTGGAGGGGTTACAATCAAGTTGGTTAATTGTACGAAAACACTTAAGAAGTCAGTGACTTTACTCTCAGGATGTCCTTCCACAGTAATCACTTCAGAATCTAGATATCCTTGTGTGTCCAATAGCCCAGGTCAGATGTTGGACTCCTTCTCTGTGAACTATCTAGATGTTCATGGAGCTATGAACACGAGCTCACCTTAGTGCAACCCTTGCTTGTACAGGTGTTGCCATCTCAATTTATGGAGTCAGTTTGCAGCCAAGTTGTTGAGATCAGTAAGTAAACTTGGGACTGAGGGGTGGTTTAAGAACTCACAATGCCATACACAACCAAAAACCCACTCTCCAATCCAGAATGTGGGCAACCATCTGTTGGATCAATCCAGAATTAAGAGGTGTCGATTGAATGAAGAGACTTTTTAAATTCAGAGACTAAAACAACAACAGTGATACAGGAGGCAATGGTCTTGTTGCTGTTCTACAGCCACTAATGGCAGAGGTCCATAGGGTTGGAGTCTGAAGGTTTTCGGCAGAAACGTCAATGCAACTTGGCAAGATGGCAAAGTGACCTGATGCTGACAGATACAGCAATATTATGTACAATACTGTGCTCAACTTGGCAGGTACATACCTTCAGTTGATCATGATGAACAAGAGAGCTCCTATAGGCTAGTTTACTATAAGGAGATCACATAGAATCAATTGATTTGTCTTCTGTAGCGGCATCGCAGTCCCATTCACATGTTCTTGTGCTGCAAGAAACAAAGCATACATACATACATAGTCCAAACACCTTGTGATGCTACACAATGTAGTTTGTGGCTACATAATACAAACAAAAATTTAAAGTGCAGTACAGACACCTACACGTATTTCTTGAAATTATATCATCCATAAATACTGTCAGAACTCACTGTGATATTCCTCAGCCTGTTATCTTTAGGGTGGAAATCACAGATATGAAAATCCCATTACTAGTGTTGCCACCATCAAGATTGTAATATTTCTGATGCATGTGAGCGATTGTATCTCTCATCAAGTACTGAGCGGCCTCATTCTCCACCTTTTCAATGACTTTCTGTGCCTGAAGAATTTGGAGAACAAGTTCGCACTTTCTCAGGATGGCATTGTGCCATTCTGAGACCTTCTGCTGGCGAGAGACAAGGACATTTGGCAAAGTAAACTGCCATCGTATATTAGCAATGTGGAGGAAAGAAAACAAGGAGGTAACACTAACCTTCATTTGGTGTGATTGTTTGACATTGGCAGAAAAAGCATCACGTTCGTGATGTCCAGGACTTGTACCTCTTGACAAAGTGGATGCTGGGGAACTAGAGACATATGAAAGGGGTGATTTGGGACAGCCAGCCTCAGCTGGGCTCTCTGGTTTGACAACCAGAGGTAGAAGGGGGGGAAATTCTCAAACTCCATGCTCAGGTAGCATGACAAATATACCACATTTGGACTGTCAGTGGAATGTTTGGTCTCCTTGCATGATTGTTCTCTTTGAGGAGGAGAAAAAGTTACGGTGTTGATATTCAACAGTGTGCATTTATATATGATTGCAAAACATGGAATTTCCATGCAGAGCCCGCAAGGGTGCAATTTGAAAGGACCTCAGTCACCACTTAGACACTGATAGATTTTGAGCAAAAGCCTGGACAGTTAAATCTCATATTGAATCTAGAAAGCATTCTGTAATAGTGGACATGACAGAATGTAATAGATTGTCCAGCAGGTCAGAAAGCATATCGCTATTGGTATACTAAAAATCAATGACACTCAGCAATGCTAACATCATAAGGAAGATAAGCAGGGCACTCGACGAAGTCCCTATACCCCTGCAAGCAAGCTTGCAGTTCCTTTGGATTACCAACTATCCAAATGAACAGGTCATCTGATTCACCAACTTCCCCAGTGCTGCCACATAAAAGAGAAAGAAATTTGGTGTGGCAACCCACCCTTTTAATAATGGAATCATGTGAAGTAAAGTTGTCTGGTGGTTGTGCATACGCAGTGAATGGTCCTCAGGCCTTGTTTGCTTGCATGACATGAAAGTTGAGAAGCTCTTCGATCTACATCGGTTGGTAAGACAAAACCAGATGTGAGACATTTTGAGAGAGAGCGAGACTGACCCAGCCAAGAACTTGTCCAACTTGCTGAGGTGAAGCAATTTGCAGGGGAGCCCAGAAGCGGTGGCCATTGCTCAACCTCACATCCTCCAAAAAGCCAAATCACCCTGGGTATGTGGAGTCATACAGAGCATGTTGGACAACTTCTCTGAGGACAGAGTTGCTGAACCATACAAATTCCCGAATCAGAATTGATGAGTTTGGCAAAGCTAAGGCAGAGGGGTGCTTGTGAAGTAGGGCCCAGCCCCTGGAGTGGTCATTGAGGAGGTTCTGTAGCTTTGAGCGAAATGCCGTGGTGAAATCATGAGGTAGGGGAAGAAGTCCGGAGTGGGTGTGGACGGTATGCGGGAGGACAATGAAAGCTACCTTTTCATAGCAATGGGACCAGTAGCAAACCCATGTGGCTGTGAACTGGGAGGATTCTAAATGTTAGGATGCATGATTTTTGTAACAGAATGTACTTACCATGAGCATTAAAGCAAGTATGAACTTGGTGTTGGTAGGCATAGTGATCACCTCCGCTTCGATGACATGGAATAGCTCCCTTGTCTGGAGGGTGTTTTCTACCATCGTGTCCCTCAGCACTTCGAGATTCGCAATCCTTGGTACATCAAGGGTAACTGTGACTAGAGAAAATTAGATTGAAGCTGTGCTCCAAAACTAACCACAAAAATTGTATCCTTACCTGCCTGCCAAGTGGAAGAGAAGGTCATTTGTCTTGTAAGGGCCTCAGTGTAGATTTCAAGGAATAGCATCTTTGTGGACTCACATCTGCTGAGCTTCTGGGATATCTTGGCCGAGAGACAATTCTAAATGTCTACTGAAACTGCCACCCAGAATGGGGCTTTGGTGTCGTGGAGTTTGTAGTAGATAGGTGGTAGTCCGGGGGGGGAAGTGGAGGGGACAATGTTCAGGTGGGAAAGGCAAGTAGGCGAAATAGTATTGTAAGCAGCATTAGCAAATTCGGTGGCCCACAAAGCACCCTCAAAATTGATGATCTGTACAAAATCGGTGTCGGATATGGGGGACAGCACACCCATGTCAGTGTTGGGGTCGACGGACAGAACCTGACTGGTAACTTGAAAAAGGGCAGATCTAGTACTAGTACTGGCAACCTCACTCTTGGTTATCATCAGCATTGATGACTCATCACTGATACATTGGATGTCCTCCCAAATCATGCCAAATGTCGGGGTATCAATGAGCACGGCCACCGGCACATTGGGAACCGACATAGGAGGGGATGTTGGGGATATTGAGAGTGTTAGCATGTGAGTATGTATTGATAATCGTGAGGAATCAATTCATGATACTATGTACTCGAATGGCAGACATTTGGAGCGGAGTTGCAGAGATTTACTCACATAAATAAAATAGCACAGCAGAATGGCTGGATCTGAGACTATGGGCTAATCGGTATGTTTTGGGAATAGTCATGTTGTGGAGATCTAACCCCTCTCACCTGCTCAGGAGTTCGGCGGTAGTCAGGGTCCTTGGCTTGCCATGCGGGTTGATTCGGATCACCTGAACTGCCTTAGTAACTCAATGGGACTTTTTTTTTGCCAATTGGCAGCTGCTGTGAACTTGTATATGGATGTCAACCAATACTTTGCAAACATGTTTCTGTGGCTGTTTGTTCACACACAGTTCAGCCTTCACAAAACACTTGAAAGCATGTAAAGCAGGCTGGAAATGCTTGTCCAGTGCACTTACACAGATGCAAGAAGTGTACTGAAAGAAATGCCGCCTCTCAGGTGGCTCTGAGTCACTTCCCGATCTGATTCAGATCCTGCTACCTCACTATGATTAGAATCTCAGAATCTGTGCATCGCAGATGCCCGTCCCATATCCACCACTGTGACTGATGTAGGGAATACTATCGAATTTGATGGACATACTCAGGTTTGGTCCATTGTTATGCGACTTTGCCATAAACACTGACACTTGCCCAGACCGCCCAGGATGAAGAACATCAAGCAGAGGGCATTCAGTCAACTGTTGAGCAGGATGATTCATTACCACTGTCATTGAGGAGGGCCCATCGGCCCAACAGGCAACTTCCGAAATGGTTTAGAGATATGTTGCCTGAGTTGCCTATGCCTCTGCCTCCTCCAGAGGCTACTGTTACTCACCCTAGATCACCAGCACCAGCACCACTATCAGCCATGTCTATCTCATCAGCTCTGTTGGCCCCGCTGCATTCTTCCCAACCATGGTCCCACCAGATATTCCAGACTCAGCAAAACTCATTCAGACTATTCTGAATATACAATAGTGAAACGCTCCCTGTACACAATCCCGAAGATTCATCCATCAATCCTTGTCCAGGTGAATCTCTTAGGCTCGAGTTGACCAGTACACACAGCAATATGAAGAATCCTTTTCACCCATTCCTGAACGAAAGCTCATTTCACCTCTCGGATTGGTACTGGAATCAAAGCACAACAAAGTCCAGACAAGACTTTAGAAGCCTCCTTACCATTATCAGGAGCTCTGAGTTTAAGCCTGACAATATTTGTAATACTCAATGGACAACCATCAATTGCGAATTAGGAAACCTCACACCCACCGAGGAATTATCCTCTGTGACATTTGATGACTTGGGCAGCTCAGCAGCTATGGAAAGCTTGGATAACAACCTCAGGTGGAGACACAAGACTGTGACCATCTCAGTACCTTTCGCAAAACACACTACCAATCCTGGTCCCCACAGCTACACAGTTTCCAACTTTTACTGCCGCTCCCTGATCTCTATTGTGCAAGAGAAGGTCCTTGATCCTACGTTGTACCAACTTATTCACTACGAACCTTACGAATTGCACTGCCATCCCACTCATAAAGATCATGACATCAGAATTCACGGTGAACTATATACCTCCCAAATGTTCATCGAAGCGCATGAGCAGCTTCAGCAAACACCACCAGAACCTGGGTGTGATTTACCTAGGTGAATTGTTGTTGTTATGAGATGTCTCGAATAAACACTGGCAGGGACTCAACCAGGCTACACCAAACCAACAAAGTAAGATGGGAGGAGATGAAGAGTAGAGGCAAAGTGATGTCTTCCTTAATTCAGCCGCAAGGACATAGGTTGCAGCGAACAAATGGATTAGACTGGGGAGTCCAGTCAACTACAGCTACTTTATATATGATACAAAGGGGCGCATGGACCAT
>JBBPQN010000037.1:0-38168 GCA_038092575.1 Boletus subluridellus | reverse complement strand
TAGTTACATTGTTAGGAGTAAAGACTTGTACCTATAAAGGACAAGTGAAATAGGACACTTTTAGGGAGAAAACCCATATAAGGGCAACTAAAAGGAACAGATCCCCAACAATCTAATCTACCAGCATCCTGCTATCTCTACTGACTATCCACCTAAGAGGATAAGTGATAGTACAGTTTGATTTGCCTGATTTAACTTCTCCTTAGTTGCACAATAAGATCGTGTTACAGAAACCTATCTGAGCGAACTAAGTAAACTACTACTGAATTCCAGCTAATTCTGGAATATCTCTACATCCTTACAATTTAACATATCTGTGGATTAGTGCCACAAAGCCACTGACTTCCTTTTTAGAATATGTTTTCAATCAAGCACTAATTCAACCCCTGAAACTAGCATCCTCACAAGTGTTGACTAGTACATTCTTTAGTGTAAACCACTAACCACACCATCTTATTTCCAGACACTATTAAAGTGTTTCTTCAAGACCCAATCTATAAACAATAGTTGAGAATTGGCGAACAACCTACATAACTGACTACACTAAGTTTTTCACTGACTCATTACTAGTAGATCTAGATAGTGTTTCATCTGTGGAAGGCAAATCAGTTGTCTGGGAAACAAGCACTTTAGTTTCATTGCATTTGCCTATAAAGAAGACAGTGTGCTATGTACACTTTTGTAGTCCTAGTAGGGTAAACGACTGCCAAGCCCAGTGGATCTCCTCAACCACGGGAACTTCAAGTTGCAGCTTGTCATCTCCCTCAGAGTCAGACAAGGCTTCACTGTTATCCCGCCTCTGTCCCTTTCTTTACTCAGTCCCCATTTCCCCATCCTGACAAATGGCCATGGCCTCAATCGTGAGCACAATCATCTCTGGTCTGACACTCTTCCCATCAGCAACCAGCTTGTCGCCATACTCCAGACATAACAACCGTAAATGAGAAAACGTAACCCCCAGGTGTGTGCTACCTTTGCAATGTCCATGCACACCCTGCTAAGTCTTTTGCAGGGATCTCTTGTCTGTTCTTGGAGAAAAGCACGACCAGTACCTTGATTTCCGGCAGCAGGATGCCCATGAGTTTTTATGCCAGCTCCTCAATGCCGTCCACATGGAGGAAATTGACATGAGCCTTCACCATCACTCAGTACCTCTCTCTCCTTCTTACATGGATCTCATAGATCGTTAAGCAACGGTCGCCATCCCCAAAGAAACAGAGCAAGCAGCTGCAGCCATCCTGACCTCACCATCCCAGCACTGCCCCTCACCCTGATGACGAATTGCCATTGTTTGTCAACAGGCAAGCTTGCCAGCATCCTTGTTTGTCAAGCATACAAGCATGTCTCCCACATTTACGGGGATTTCAGTGATCTCAGTTTGAGCATCAAACCTGAGGACTATGTCTGTGAATGCAAATGTGACAAACTCAAACAATTCGCAAAGAGAATCAGCACTGCCTTTTATGCTGGAGCACCCCAGCAGCACTCATCTTCTGTCCCTGCCACACCCATCGTGATTCTCATCTAGACAGTCCAGAGGCCACTGGCTCCCAGAGGCAACAAAGTATAGATCTTGCTGATGTCAATATCATCATCAAACCTGTCCATATCAAGGATGCTGGTGATATGACCAAGGATGACACTGCTTTACACAGTCCACTCACCCTCTATACCAGGAACACCCACAGATACCCCTCAATTCGTCCTTGCTCCAGATTTTCCCAAAGCCCCCATGGCCACATAAACTCAGCATGATGGAATGATCTCTAGACAATGCTTTGTTTATCTGTTCAATTCGTCAACTCCATAGTTCCATTGGATAAAAAATAAACTGACAGTGTCAACAAGCAGGCTAAATTTTCCCTTCTCTCCACTCCCCCCTCACTACCACTCAAGTTGAGATGCCATTGACCTCAACATGAGCCTAGTGTACACTCCATATGTCGGAGGAGTAATCAAGATCTTCTCCTGTATGGGATCCACACACACACGCATGATCAAGTCAACCATCTCGTCCGAGTCAGCCTCAAGGGAGACATATTCCTCACTCTGAAGCCCTTGTAATGTCATGATGCACGATTGTTGCAAGATGATCTCAAGTGAACACTGGTGGGACTCAACAAGGCTATGCCAAACCAAGAAGATGAATGGCCACAGCAAATAGTGTGAAGTAAGAAGTAAAAGATGAAGCTAGACAAGATATAGGATAAAGCAAAGAGAAGTCGATAGGCAAGTAGGTAGTTGGGCATCTTCAGGATACTTGCAAGGATGTGGGTCACAAGTCCATCAGTAGGAAGGGGATGGTGTTGGAGGTGGAAAGACTTGATTACCAGATCGAAGTCGATGTCTTGAACTTACCTATCTTCTTCTATAACCATAGGAACCAGGGAGAGATGAAAGCATAACAGCCTTCCTTAATCACCTTGCAGGGACATAGGCTGCAAGAGACAAATGGATTAGACTGAGGGAACCTCAGTTGACTGCGACTACTTATAAGTTACAGGAAGGTGCACAGATCATAGGGTCCATGGGAACTACTTCTAAATAAGGAGAGATGGAAGAAGGGAACATGAGAGTAAAGGAATGATGATGGGAAGTCTGAGGAGGCTTGTGAGAATAGTTACTATGTATAGTTAAAATAAGAGAAGGCTTCGTGAGAGAAAGGAATATAGTTTTATATAGATAAATGAAAGAAGAGAAGTGCATCGTGGAATAGAAGTGGAAGATAGAGGATGCATCTATAGATAAATAAAGAGATTGTAATTAAGATGAGATTTTGATGAGATCTGCTATAGGGGTAATGGTAATTAAAATAAGAAGAGAAGGAGAAAGTAAGGTTCAAGAATAAAGTTTGAGGACTGCAGCGTTTGACTAATAGAATGGAAGAGAAGAGGATGGAAATTAAATAGAGAAATGATGAAGACAGAAATTAAGAAGTCATGTGTACATGTGTTTGTCTAGATCTCTGGTCACATGTAGTTTCCCAGGATCACATGCAGGGGATCATGTGACTTCAAAGATGAAGGTTCTAAGGTAGGTGTGAATACTGCACTAAGTTAAAGGTAATGGAAAGTGTTGAGTAAATAAGTGTATGATGAAGTGTACAGAGTGTTTGTAATGAAAGTGTGAAAAAGTGTTTGTAGAAGATCATGTTGTAACAACGATTTTATTTCATCATGAGACAGGTCTGGGTATCTGTTCAGGTTCACACCCAAAGCACTGTGCAACTCTGGGGGTATCTAGGAAGATGTTTCTATGGAGTGACCGAGCATGTTTTCATTTGCATTCAGTAGCATTCCATCTTGGTAGTCATCCTGAGTGTAGCAGTATGGGTGAAGCACAAGAATATTGGGACTGATCACTTTTTCTATATCGGAATGGGTGAACCTATTTTGTGGGCTCGGAGGAGGGTACTAGACTGAGGATTGGCATCACATCAAGACAAGAGTGATGTGACTTGACCTAACACTGTTACAACTGACGTAACAATGGGACACCAACACGTAGTTGGAGTTCATCCTAGTCTGTTCTGGCTTGAGACAGACAATGACCAACACCCTAAGTTGGTCGACTGAAGATCACCCTCACAAGAGAGACGATAGTGAAGCGAAAGATGAAGCAAGAGAGCTGGCAAGAGAAGCGAGCCAGTGGTGAACTCCAAAATACATGGTAGATTGTGTAGGTTCAAGTTAAAGAAGCAATACAGGTGGAGTGCAAATATATATACTGCCTAGAGTCAGTTTAGGGCAGGTGAGTCGGAGTCTGAATGTAATGTAAGGGGAGGCACTATTGTAAGCATGAGGTAAGAAATGCATTGTGTATAAGAAGCACGTGATGGAAGGGGGGCAGTATCCTTGGCAGGGAATGGAATATAAATAGAATCAATGTAGAATTGGGGCAAACCAGAACGGGGAAAATAGGATCAAAAGGAGGCAGTGTTGGGAGGAAACGGATTGAGGAGGCTGTCCTCGAATGCTGTGTTGTGCACTACATACTCCTGCAGAAAGGTGATGATATCATCCCAGAGGGATGACCTGGGGTAGTCCAAAGGAATGGTAGGGGGAAAAGATGGGGGGGTATCACCAACTGTAACAAACATGGCCTACAAGACAATGCACATAAGAAAATACAAACCGAAGTACTAGTACAAATTACAAAACAATATTAAGTTATCATGGATTACTTAAACCAGTGTTTCCATTGAGTCATCATGACTCGGTAATTGCTGGTAGTTCATGCTCTGTGTTGGCTGGTCAGAAAACTTGGACTATATTTGTCAGTGGTAGGCCAAAAATTAACTTAGAAACCAGAACTTACTTTGATCCATGACATGATTGGAAATATAGTATCTTGATTACTTTGCTCAACAGAGGCATCTGGAGCTGTGGCATCTTGCTCAAACCACGAAATGACACCTAACATGAATATTAGTAGTGTTGAAGAGTGACGCTTATGACAATTAATAGACTAACCTTCTTGAACTTGCCCTGGCAATAATCAGACCATGCCCAGCAGTAACCACTCAGGAACTCGTGTTCCTAACCTGACCGCCACGGACTTTTCAAATACACAAAACACTGCATAGGTTGGTGCTGCAAACAAAATGATTGTGGGATATTTGAGTAATGCATTAATTGTGACTGCAAGCAAACAAGTAATCAAACTAATTGTCAACTCAGAGTCTCAGACAAATAAAACCTCTTACCATCCTCAACCAATGTTGACGTGCATCTTGCCATGGTCATGACAACTGTGAATGTACCTGCCAGGGCGGTGACTTCACACCCGAAGTTTGAAAATCCCTGGGGCATTTGTGTAACATATACAAACTCTATAATGAAACAAAGAACTAGGATTCCGACAGTGATGAGGAGACACTAATAGAGTGGCATGTTATTGCACTGCCAATGTGCAAGGGTCAGTGACAAGTATATGAGCACAAAGGGTGGTATGATTTGAAGGACATTGAAAAGAAAGGCTAAGAGTTTCTTTTTGGCAGGAGAGTCAGGCATGGTGTCATGGTGTGCACAGTGGAGGTGGTTGGTGTGATGGTGGTTGAAATGTTGAATGTTTGAAGAGGGGCTTGACCTCTATATCTATCTGAGCCACTACCTTCCTTGTGATTTGAATGCAGATACATGGGAAGAATACTCTTTCCATGTCATGAATATTAGCATGCAAATTTGGAGACAGGATGACCTTGCTGGCAACCAGCTGCAACAATTGTAGCAAGGTCTGTTGGCTCAAGCATGAGCCAGCTTACCTCCAAGCTCATGATAGGATTGTATATTGTAATTGATAGTAGCAATTTACATCATTTGGATGAATCTGATCTAACCTTTGAAGTGAAGTAATGATTTCTGATCTAATTTCACTCAAAGGAGAAAAAAACAAGTCTATTCCTTTTCTGTGTGTCAAATTGTGGTAGACTACCTCACTTAATGGGGATTCAGTCAGTCAATGTGGTATCTAAGATGTTGTACATAAGAAACCAATTAGAAGATTTTCAATAGCATTGTTGTTAGTAGGCCAAGTGTTCTTTGACAATGTAATGTCACTGCTTCAAGGCTGATTATGTAGTCACATTTGATACTTCAAAAAGTGTAAACTAAGATAATAAAAAAGCAGCCATAATTTGCCTAAAAGGAGGATTATATAATGTGTCAAAAATGTGGACAGTGCATAATGGATTATAAGATGCATTACTAGGACTAACTACAGTAAAGGGAATATTGCATCACCTCATTACTTTTATTGCAGGAAAAAGATGCATAGAATGAAAAGACCATCTGGCAAGAGTACATGCAGTGAGAGTGTGCCTGCATATAATGCTGATTTACAACCAGGTCAAGGAAACACTAAAGAGAATGAGAAAAACTCATGATCCAGAAAATGTATTATTTTTATAAAATATACCTGGCAATTTCTTTCTAACTTGCCAGATATTGAAGTCCTATCTGAACATGAGATTTGCACCGAACTCCATGCAATTGGGACACTCAACATTCCAGTCTGATCATTGGAATGTGCAGAATGGCAAGACAAAAAAAAACAAGAAATGGTCAATGTCTCATGGTTATGTGTTAGGTCAAGGATATCCCCACATTAGCATTATCAACTTGTGCTGGAAATTATAGGTCGTGTGCTTACCACATTCGGATGCATGTACAACAGAATTTGTGACAGATGTCCTGGACTTAGATGAAATGAAAGGTGTGTTTACACCAAGCCATTATTATTCATTTGCTAGTGCCATTATTGTGGCCATTCATTGGATATCCAATGGTGCTTAGGAAACAGATGTCTACAACTTTCTCACATGTCAGCCACACATTCTTTGCATTCTAATGTGCCTTGTGAGGGTACAAGTTGTAGCAATGTTAGCAGCTGCATTCCCCACAATTATCTTTTTATTCCTACATGATGATGAGACTGGGTACAATACATTGTAATACTATGTTATAGATGTGGTCTTCCTTCACAGGGTTCATTTTCCACTGTTGTATTTTATTGGAAAACTTGCACATCTGCATAACATATATCATAACATGGGACTTTAAGAATATAACCATTAATAAGTAATAGATGCTTTGCTTTCCAATCTGACTGTATCAGGCTTACAATTGCTGATATTTCTTCTTCCTCCAAATCCAGCCACCAGTTCAAAACTGAGAAGTATACACTAGGACTTTCTTCATCTCAGAAAACTATCTAGCAAATTGACTCATGGTCAGTACACTATTTGAAAAGGTTTACTAGATCACAAATGAATACGTACCATTATTCAAATAATCAATGCTCATTATAAATAAATAACTATTGGATAAGTTGCATTTGTGAAAAATTTTCATCACTTAAGTCTATAATGTGTGACAAATTTCAAAATATTATCATACATGGAATATAATTGTATGGATACATATGTTACAATGACTCAGTTAATGTATAGTTGTAAACAAATTACATCTGGAAAGAAGAAAAAGTTTGCAATAAATATCCTCTGATATGCTAATAACATGTATATTGCTGTCTGAGAAATTTAATTATCCAAAAGACAAAGAATAACAATAACTTAGTGAAATTTATTCAAAATGATAACTAAGGAGTTGGTCATGCTTATATATTTTATCTTATATTACAAAAGAAAATCAATTTGTTGCTCTTGTATAGTATAAAACTCTATTTTGATTTTGTATATAAATCAAATTTAAGTCCAGCCAATGACTACTGATCTGTTTATTGTTTAGATGCAAATATCTTTTTAGACTTTGTGAGAGCAACCAATTAAATATGTTTGTTGAAACATATGATAAAATATGTAAGCATGACCAACCCTTAGTTATTATTTTGGATATATTTAGCCAATTTATTCTTTCTCTTTTGAATAACTAAGTTTCTCAGACAGAGTAATATACATTTTCTTAGTATGTTTATTGCCAATTGTTTCTTTCTTCCAGATTCAATCTATTGACAACTATATATCAACTGAGTTATTGAAACATATCTGATTATATCCCAGTTATCAATTTGAGCCCCATATGATACATGACAGATGAATTGATTAAAAGAATATAGCAGTGGCACTTTGTAATGCTCATATAAGTAGAAAATGTATCTACACTCAGAGCATGTGAATAGTCAAGGAAAGTGGCAGGAATGAAAGAAAAGTAGTGAAAATATGCTAGATTTTACTAGCAAATGGTTAGATCTACATATATCTGAACTAATGTTTAGAGCATTTCCAGATGTGTTGTGGAAGCTGTAATGTTATATTCTTCACATTTCATAGGAGATTTATCACCTTAGACATCAGTTTTCCAACTTTTCCATGACCTTTCAGATAGGATTTTTGCAAGGTGAAATAGATCTATGTAATACATGGACAATGCACACTGACACACATCTGATGTCTAGATAATCTGTCAGTACAATGTATTAAAAATGTAAACTATATGAGAGCATTACTATAGTACTGTAAAGTTTTAGTATCCCAAATATTGGCACCCCCTGAAAAACATCAATTATACCTCCAGAATAGTGAAAATATTAATACTAGAAATGAATATAAATATATCAGATTACATAAACAACACTTCAGATATGGAACCAATGCCACAATTACCAAAAAGGGAATGTAATTCAGTAACAGCTGTCAATGCCACCAAACAGGCTGATAACACTGTTGTATTTACTGTAAGTGAGACAGATTTGAGATGAAGGAAACTGGGGAATCTATGACTGAGCCTAACACTATCATACAAAAATGCTACTTTCAGGTTTTCCAGCCTGAACTGAATCTTATGGACTATGGGAAATCTCCATCCCATCTTGACAACTCCTGATTAGGACCAATTGCTTCACATGTACACAGAGTGATTGGCAACCACTTAGCCAAAGAAGTTGTACTCAATTCCACCCAATTCATCACCCTGTTGCATGGAGTTCAAAACATAACTACCAATTACAAGATTGCCTACATTATCAACACCAATCTACCCAAGCTTGGGGCTGGCAAGAACCAATTGGAGGTGAGCCTCCCCACAGTTTGCTTACCCAATGGTGGTTGAAAGATTATGTCACCAGTACCTTATGTCATATTCCACCAATTTGATGTACCCAGAGACCCCTTCCTTCCCCACTACCAACTCCACCTCAAGCAGTACCCCTGCCTCACCAATGCATACTTCTTCCCTCTCCTCAGTATCTACTTTACTCATGGTGGATATGACCTACCCAACCTAAATCTCCTAGCAGAGGTATGCTCACTCCAATGACAACTCTCTTGCCTCAAGGCCAATCATGACATGAAATATTATTGGGCAGTTTGAATATATAAGACAGACTATTTAATAGGTGAGCCACCATTATAAACTACCACAATACTACCTATATCTAATAAAATTCATCAAAAGTCCAATAAAAAAACAATAACAAAATATATACAAATGACTTTAATAATAAAAATCACAAAAAAATCGAAAATAAAAGTGTGAAAGCACTTACAGGTGATTTCACACAAGTATAACTTGCCTAAGTATAAACTCTAGAGACTAGAGTGAACAAAAGAAAAAAGAGAAAGAGAGCAGATTAATATAACATGTGTCATATAATGCTTACATTTTGTTTGCATGCCTTTAGCTAATTTCAAGCCTGCTAAAAAATATGAGTCTACAAAGCATGTTGTTTAGGGCTTACCAAAAATTTCCCACACCTTTCACCAGTTACAACCCTGCTGAAAAAAACAAAGTTAACATGTTGTTCAGGGATTGCAAAATATTTCCCATACTTTTGGCCAATTACA
Source organism: Boletus subluridellus (assembly GCA_038092575.1). Classification (NCBI taxonomy): domain Eukaryota; kingdom Fungi; phylum Basidiomycota; class Agaricomycetes; order Boletales; family Boletaceae; genus Boletus; species Boletus subluridellus. Next base: position 28,867 of record JBBPQN010000037.1, on the reverse strand, counting down.
CATGCTGAAAAAACATACAAGTTGTTACAGTTGACCTAGATAGGGACAATTATAGACTCAGTGGATTGAGGATGAAAGACAAGAGAAGACCAGCAATGGATCCACCAACAGATGACTGGTCTGGAAGTCAAGAGTTTGTTGAAATGGATCATATACAAGAGTATTGCCTAATAGTACTTACTAATTGGTATGGTTAGACAGTATGATGATAGTGGTAGTAGAACAAGATGTATTTTATATATGCATACAAGAGTTACCATATACAGAAATCTATACTAATATATACTAATAAGTAAAGGGTCCATCGAAACAATCCTAAATTGAGTACAAGTTGTATTTCAGGTCATTACAGAATGTCAACTTGAAGATGGAAATAATGGAGAGGAAATTGAGCTCAGTCTTGGAAGTAGAGGAAAACTCCAAGAGAACTAAACTGGAGGATGTCCAGTGAAGTCTTGAGGTTTGTATACTATTCATAATACATGTACATGTTTATATCAGATCTACTGATACAACTACATATGGAAGTGATGGAGATTAAAGACATTAGTTATAACATGTGTATGCATAGTCATGAAATGGAAGAAGCAGAGATGAAAGGCATAATGCAACTGCATGCAGTGGTAGAATGGAAGAGAAGAAAAGAAGTGCATAGCACAGAAATAAATGTGGGAAACAATATAGCTATAAAAGGATAAATGTATCTGTTAGAGTTATGAAGACTTAGAGTGTGTTATGATGACTGATGGCATAGCCTGCATCAAGAAGTCAAGTGATAAACAAGTTATGTAACCCTTCATGTGATTTAGTCACATGATTTTTGAAGATGAAAATAAATTAAAGTCAAAAGAAAGAAGACATCATAAAAAATAAATAGATGTGAATAGAAGTGAACCATAACATCCATGAAGTACACATAACATCTGTGTAGAACATCAATGTGTTCCACATGTTGCATGATTATCCATTCAATAGGATTCTGATAGCAGACAGCTACCATGGCAAAGGCCTTGCAGGAGCATATTTAGAAGTACAGGTGTTGTGGTAGTCATCACAAATCTTATTGGATGAGTGCAAGAAAGCCTCAATCTACTCATGGAGTGTCTTGGCTTCATGCAGGCACTTCTTGTCAAGCTTTTTGACCTTCTCAACCTAGTGATGAAAGTTGATTTTGTCTTTGGCATCTGAAGAGTGGTATTCAACTGCAAGTTCTTTATTTATGTTGGCATTGAAATGGTAATGGAGTGAAGCCTTAGTCATATGAGCTTCATCATTCACAAGGATTGAGTTCTGGGTCTGAACATCAATGACCCACTCATGGAAGGGGCAGGTTCCTTGATATGATGAGAGCATCTTGAGGCAGAGGCTTCCCTATGCTCATCCAACAAGATTCATGATAATCACTGCAACACTTCTGACACCTCCCACTCCTTCAAACCATTTCTGCTTCTGGTCCTACAATCCACCTGCCTGTATTGATGGATGATGAACACAAGCTCCTGCAAAAGAATGATGGATGCTTTAAGTGCCACTTATCATTTCAGATGCATACAATGCACAACTGTCCAAATAGTTTCCCTGATGGTTCCACATACAAGACACTTACCTCTGAAGAGATCTAAAAGCTTTCCTCCAAGTCTGCAGCCTCAATAGTGACATTCAAGGTTCTGACTACAAAGACATTCACAGTTGCTGTGGTGATGCCTTCTGCTGCCTTGGTCAATGGATCTGAACAATTGGTGACCTTATTGGGGCTCCAAGTTCATGAGCTTCCATGACCTATTTCCATTGGGATGGCTCTTGCTTCTCCTTCTTCCTCTAAAAGAACTATTCTATCCCACTATGTTAATTTGTCTCTTTATTCCTTAGATTCTTAATTTTGCAGTTGTTCTATTCATGCCATTGTGGCTCCAAATCTTGTCAAGCCAGTTTGTTACGATCCTGTCTAGGCAGATGCTGAAGGACTAGGGATTGGCAACACTGCCTCTAGCAACAAAAGGAAAAGGGGAGAATGAAAAGGAAAGGTAAGCGATGAGGTAGAAGAGGATAACGGGGGCTCTCAGCGATGATTATCCTTCACTAAGGATATGGGGACTAGACTCCAATAGGATCGTATCAGGTATGACGACCTGACGGTTGACCTTACTTCCGATACACAGTACTCAACAATGAGCTACTGGGTGAGGAGGGATAACTGTCTAGGAGCAGGCTCTGTCTGACTGAGGTCAAAGACGAAGAGATAAGAACTGGGGAGTTCCGATCTCTCGTCGCTGTATTTATACTAACTATGTACATGCATGGACCAGGTACTTTAGGGTAGTCGTGTATGAGCTAGTACTAAATATAGCAAAGAAGGAGAGAAGGGAACGAACGGAGATTAAAGGATAGGAGGTGGAAGAGAACGTGTTAGCAGCATGGGGAATGGAAGAGAAGAGAGGCATGAGATCTAATCGGGTGGAATGGAAGATGAGATCGTAGATTGGATCGGGAGATCCAGATCAAGATCTAATGGGGGGGGATTACATAAGAAGATCGGGTTAGGATCGAGTGAAAGAAGGAGAAAGGAGGGCGAGATCATAACACAGTTCTCCTCAGCTTTCTTTTCTCATTTGCAACAACATTGTGGTAGATCATGCTTCATGCTCCTGTCTTGTCAAGGACAAAAACTACAATTTGTTCCATTCTCCCATTCCCACACCACCCTATGTGATACCCTTGGCCAGTGAGATTGTGCACTCATACACTGCTGTTTAGGCAGAATTGCATCTGGTGCTACCCATTTGGTGGGAATCAATTGAGTCTTCTTGTGACTCCATTGCTACAGTTGATTTTGTTGCTGCTATTTAGGCTTGGATCTCACAACTGGCCTACTTGAAAGAATTGGTCAAACACAACCAATGCATTAAAGACTTATATGCTAATCATTTCCCAGTTGACATTCCTCACTGTGACACACTCCCCAATGACATCCTGTTCCATGTCCATCCAAAGAATGCCAGTAAAGTCACCCAACTACATTCTTATGATTGTTCTCAAAAGTACAAGGCTGCATGGCACACTCTGCTCCAACAACACATTGTGGCTGGCTGTTTGTACACATCCAATGGTGAGCACTCCTTGCCTGCATTCATTATATCCAAGGCTGATCTGACAGTCCTACCTCACTGGGTCAATAACATCCAAGTGTTGAACTCCAACACCATGCCTGACAACCACCCCCTTCCTTGCATTGACAAGATCCTGTGGAACTATGCCAAAGGTCTTTTTTTTGGCAGGATTGACATGATTAATTTGTCCTTTCAGACCAAAGTGCATGATATGCACTCTTTCCCATCTGATTGGAAAAATTTACCACATTTACCTGGATAATATTGTTATTTGGTCCTAGTCACTTGCCAAACATGAGAAGAATGTTTGTATAGTCCTCAATGCACTCTGCAAGATGACATTGTTCTGTTCCCCCAAGAAGACATCTCTGTTTTGCACTAAACTCAACTTTCTTGGACATCACATCTCTGCCTATGATATGGAGGCTGACCCAAAGAGAGTGGTGAATATTTTTGATCAGCCATGATCCTGCTCTGCAGCAAAGCATGCCAGTTTCTGTGTCCCATGCACTATCTTGATGACCATCTATCTGACCTTGTCAAATTCACCTCCATTCTGAATCTGCTCACCACAAAGGCTGCAGAATTGTGCTTTCTGTCTTGAACTCCACATCATTAGAAGGCATTTGAGGATATCAGATGCCTGGTGACAAGTCCAATGTACCTCACTACAATCAATCACAATAACCCTGGGGATAATTGAATCTTCCTGATGACCGACTTTTGTACAGGTGTGGTCCTTTTTTAAGGCCTGGACTGGGCATCTGCTTGTTCTGTTGCCTTTGACTCTACCACCCCTCTGTGACACTGCCTTGAATTATCCTGTTCATGAGAAGGAGTTGCTAGCCATCATTTGTGCTTTGAAAAAGTGGAGGGTAGAACTCCTTGGTGTGCCTGTCATTGTTTATACTGATCATCACATGCTTTAGAATTTCCTTTCTCAGTGCAACATTTCATGATGACAGGCATGTTGGATGAAGCATATGTCTCAATTTGACCTTGAAATCTAATACATTCATGGTGAGGATAACATTGGTGCAGATGCACTATTACAGTGTTATGATAATAATTCAGTGGTGGCCATCTTGATAGAAGATGGCCCCAATTGTGCATTGTTCCTTACTTAAGACTGCCTGATGTGGCCAATGTTTCATTGTTGGAGCATGACTGAGCTCTCATGCTGGAGTTCATACAAGGCTATATATCAGATCCATACTGCAAATGGCTCTTCTCTCTTCTTGGATCCATTCCTGAGCTTGAAGAGTGTGGTGGTCTGCTGTTTCTAAATAGACAGTTGGTGGTTTCCAGTATCCCCACCTTATGCACATGGTTATTTCACCTTGTGCATGATGCATCTGGCCATTTCAAGGTGACAAGACTTACAAATTATTGCAAGACTCCTTCTACTGGCCCAACATGCAATGTGACCTCTTCAATAGCTACATTCCTTCTTGCACAGCATGCTTGTGGAACAAGTCCCTGATTACAGCACCCACTGGACCACTGGACCCCCTTCTAGTGTCTGATGCTCATGGTGACTTAGTGGCAATTGGCTTCATTAGACCTCTTCCAAAAGACTTTGACATGCTTTTGACAATGATAAATTGCTTGGGTGCTGACATCCAACTTGTCCCTTGTCATGACAACATTTCTATGTGGGACCTTGCACAGCTATTCTTTGACAATTGATATTTAAAAATGGCCTATCTCATGAGATCATCTCAGACTGTGATAAGCTTTTCCTCTCTCACTTCTGGAAAGCCTCACACAAACTGACCAGGATCTCCCTCAAGCTCTCCAGTTCATATCATTTACAAACTGATGGCATAAGTGAATACATGAACAAGACTGTGAACCAGTGCATCCACTTTCTTATCAAATGGGACCAACAAGGTTGGGTGTGCATGCTACCACAGGTGAGATTCCACATGATAAATTCTGTTAATGCCAGTACTAGGTTCTCTCCATTTCAGCTTCACTTGGGCTGCTTGCCTCACATGATCCCATCATTTGTTCCATGTGCAGAGGGTGAAGATGATGATTTCAACACTCATGCCTTTCTGTCTTGCCTCCACCTCAACACATTTGAAGCCCAGGATAACCTCTGTGCAGTGAAGATCTCACAAGCCCTTGCTGCTAACTGTTACCAGTTCTCAGACTCCCTTTTCAAACTGGGTGACTTGGTCATGCTATCAACTAAAAATTGCATGAGACTACCTGGCACAGGGGGACAGATGGGTTGCAAAGTTCATGCCCAGCTTTGATGGTCCCTACCACATCACTCATGTGGATCATGCCTTGTCAACATACACATTGGACATGCCTGCCTGCTCTCATGTCTCTCCCACCTTTCATGTTAGCCACCTCCAGGCCTTCCATCCAAATGATAATGTTCTATTCCTGGATTGTATCATCCCACAGCTGGAACCTATTCTTACCCCTGATGGAAAGTTGGAGCATTGTATTGACCATATACTTAAAGAATGGGATATTAGGTGAGGCAGACAGTACCTAGTTCATTGATCTGGGTTTGGTACAGAGGATGACAAATGGTTGCCATGGAAAGAGTTAATAGACTATGAAGCACTTAATGTATGGGAGAAAAAAAAATTCTTCATAGGGTGGAAAGGTGTAAGCCCACTATGCTAACACTACATCCTGCATTCCACTCCATTAATGTCACCTATCCTTCCATACACATATATAAGCCCAGACCCTTGTAGTAGATCCCCATCTTCTATCCCCCCACTGCTTCTCTCACAAATATACATACAGAGAGTTAAGGGCCAGTGAGACAAATAAGTGTTATGACTTATTTTTTTCTTCCTTTTCTTCTCCTTTCTTTTGGCCTACTGGCTTCACACATGTAAACTCCTGTCATTCATCAGCAACTGGGTTGTTCTAACCCCCCTTGTATCTTTCTTCTATCACAGTTCTATTGGTTTCTATCAACTTCCAGCACTTTCTATGAACTTGTTCTACTATATACTTTCCACCAAGTTCCATAGGCTATATTCCTAAGACCTTCCATCACTTTCTAGTGGTTTCTGTTTACTTGCTTACCACTGAGGCTAGGGGGTATATAAATCCTACATCTGTACTTCTATAGTTCTCAATCTTGATCTACTTTATTCACCATCATCTAAATTCCTGGTACTAGACATCTAGTACTTGAAACCCTTGATTGTGTCACCTCAACCCCTCTGCCCTAGTCCACCCCTGTTAAAGAAGTCTATGCTCACCTCTACCCAAATCAAGTGTAACAATAAGGAAATATACATAAGGGCAGATACAAGAGATGCAGGATGAATCAGAACAACAAGGCTAAGTGTACAGCTGAGGGGCAGTGTCCATCAGATTAAATAGTATCAAAGCAGGAGAATACAGAACAGATCAGGAAAAGTAGGAACAGATGGACAGAATAGGATCAATGAGGTGATTGTTATGATATACCATATTTTCAAAACATTTTTAATTTAGCGCACTCGTGCACTACTTTACATCTTTCAGACTTCGAAGTCACATGATGTGCACGTGACCGTGGGAAACTACACGTGACCTATGGTCTAGACAAACACGTTGCACACACGCCTTATTAATTTCCACCTCTTTCTTCTCATCATCATTCTTCTTCTCTCACGTACGCTTCTTTCATCTATCTATAATCAGTAGTCTTTCCCATGGACCCTATGGTCCATGCGCCATCCTGTAACATATATAAAGTAGCTGTACTCGACTGGACTCCCCAGTCTATGTAATCCATTTGTTCGCTGCGACCTACGTCCTTGCAGCTGAATTAAGGAAGACACCCTACTTCATCTCATTACCTCTGCTTTCTCTTTCTTCTTGGGTTGGTGTAGCCCCGTCGAGTCTCTGCCAGTGATTATTCGAGCGCGTCTCATAACAGTGATGTAGCCTTGAAAGGGATTGAAAAAGGGAAAAGATCCACCAAAGTGGTGTCCAGCACTACATACTCCTGTAGGTCACATAAGATGTCATCCCATAGTGAGCTCCCCAGATAATCAAGAGGAAGGATAGGGGAAAATGGGGTAGGGGTCTTCTTAATTGTAACATTACCCCTGGTGTACATATATCTAAAATACCATCCCAGATTCTTCAGTTGCTACAATCTTTTTTGTTGTTCTTGTAACTGGTGATGTCCCAGCTAGTGGCACTGAGATCTCCATAGTGACAGATGTCAGAGCAATGGCCTCATTTTCCACACAAAGAGCAGTGGAGTTGAGAACAGATGGATTGGGAGTGGCTGGGAGAGGTGCAATAACAGAAGAGGCAGTGTTGGTGAAAGCAGAAGGCTCTGATACATACGCCCCAAAACCTGGCATTGGTAGCATTATAAGGGGACCATGGATATGGTATGAAGGAAGGATGAAGGAGAGCTGGATGGTATCCAGAGGGGGGTTGGGGACAATGATCCAAGGCTGTAGTTGAGAAAGGGAATGGAGTCTAGTGGTAGTTTGTCCCTCCCCAATTCTGTCATGAAGGTGTTATGTCCTGTAACATATGACACCAACATGTAACATTGCTTGTCTGTTAGTCTGAGAAGAGAGTGAAGTCTTGTATGCCTGACTAGATATATTACTATCTGTTAGATGACAGTCTAGAGACTTGGCAGACAAGACCATCAAAGAGGATGGATGTTCTAATGGAAGGTTAACAAGTGGTCCTGGAGGATTGAGAGAAGAGAGAGATATATCCAAGTGAAGAGGTTCTCAGTGAAGTGCAGAGGTGATACAAGTGGAGATATCCTCAGGGAACAACAAAAGGAAATGATGTTCTAGGAGCAAAGAATATGGTATATTACATAGGTCAAAGTTAGAGAGTAGTTCAAGCTGTGCTTGAACTTATATACTACTATACAGTATTTAGGGCAGGTTTCCCAGATATAGTAATATTCTACATAAATAAAATAATGAGGGCAGATCTAGAAAGAAACCTGGTTGGGTATAGTAGGATCAAAGACAGATGATCTAGGATCAAATATGTAAGGCTATACATAGGGGAAATAAAATCAAAGGGGCTGTAAGTATGGCCAACCAAGTGAAGTAGCATCAGGGACAATCAAGGGAAACTCCATAAATGATTCAAAATGGTCTGTGCATGAGAGAGCACTATCAAAGGTATAGTAAGTCTGAAAGGGAAATATATAAAGGAATAGACCAGGAATAAGCCAAGGAATATCCATGACACATGACCATGAGAGCATGATCAGAAAGTTTGTGATAACACAATATATAGTCAAAGTAAAGGAAATAAAGAATAAAAAAGAGTAAATGTGATGGTAACATGTGACCATCCATGATATGACTGTAACAGAGGGTGGATGGAATTGGCTGGAATAACTTTGGTTGGTACATCCAGTACAGTAGGAAGGTTATGGGGGGTCTGAAAGGGAAGCCCAGTGGAGATAATGAGATGGTGGTGTTGTTGATGGTGGTGGTGAGGGGACCTTGAATCTGTGATAAAGGAGGAAAGTATGGAAGGGGGAATTAGTGGGAATATTAGAATGAGGGGAGAGGAGGATGGGAGTGTTGACAGAGGTGGAGTAATGGAAGTGTTATGATCTCATTCCCAATTACCCCCTGTCTTCATTCCATCATAACCTTCATATGCACTTTCCTTATTCTTTTCCTTTTATCTTATCTTCCTTTCTTATTTTATATCATGTGATCTTTCCCACAGTCACCTGACTAGTCACCTAGATTACTCTAGAGCACCCCTTTCTCCCTTCATGCATCACCATGGTAGAATTCATCTCTGCCTCTTCTTTAATTACCATTATCCCTTTCCCACACTATGCTTCTCTTCCATTCTACCACACCTTATGCCCACCTCATGCACACCTTCTCTTCCATTCCCATTCCTTAGTTTCTTTTATCTCTTCTTATTTAGTAGTAGTACTCTCACAGCCCTCTCGTCCATGCACACTATTATTTACTATATAATGTTAGCAATGAGAGATGAAACCCCAGTTCTAATCTCTTTGTCTTTGACCTCTAAAGTCATCATAGTAAGCAGCTCCTAGTCAGTATCCCACCCCTGCCTGGTTCTTTGGTAAAGAGCTGTGTTAGTACAAGGTCAACCACTTGATTGCCATACCAAGTACAATCCTTGTGGAGACTAGCCCCATAATCCTTAGTGAAGGATTCTAACCACTGAGTGTTTCTTTTTCCTCTTTCCATCTCCACTTATTCTTCCCCCTTTCTTCTTTCATTCCTATTTCTTGTTTGCTAGGCAGTGTTGTCTCTCTGAGTCTACAGCATCTGCCTAAGTTGGATCATAACAGAAAGATACTGCATCAAGCTGGCTTTTAATGACAAGATCAGGTCATCAATAGCTTGACCCTCTACTAACTACTATAGAAGTGGAGGAGTTGGAGATATAAGCCATTCCATCAAAGTGTTATGGTTTTTGTGACCTGGCATCACCTGTGATCTTCCTATGACCCTGTCACAAACTTTTATGACCTTTCCTCTTCAGTTTCTTTGCTCATGGCTCCCACCATTGTATTACCAGATTATATTCAATGATCACAACTCATAGCTACCCCTTTCTTGACTAATGGACAATCTCCAGCCTTATGCCTCTGATGGGTTCTTGATCTTCAGACTGGACATTCCCCCAGACATTGCATTTCCATGCAATACAAGGACTGGATCTTTCCTGGAGTTTCCCTGGATCTTTCCCTGATCCTACTCTCCCTGGTTGGCTGTCACTCATTGCCTCACAGATCCAAGATCTCCTGAGTACTGCCTCAATGATCCTACATGCCCTAATATCTGCCTCAATGATCCACAATTATCTGAGATACAGCCTCTGGATTGTAGACTCCAATGCATACCCTTAACTGGACAGCCTCACTAATCCTAGATCACCTGATCTTTGATCCTATTTTACCCATTCTGGTTTCTTCTATCTCCTTATGTGCTATGCGACATGACATGTCTTTACATACATTGTGTCTACCCTAGAGTTCCCTTTCCTTTTTGGGCTATTTCCTTAGACTGGCTCCTAAACTCTCTGGACATATATATATATATATGAGCAGAGCTCTTATAGCTCTTTAACTTGAATCTACTCATTCATACCCTGTGTTCTCTGCTCTACAGGAGACATAGTGGAAGACTCTTGTTTCTTGGGCATGTGGCTGTCCTCATAGATTCACTTCCATGGTCACTCTACTCACTACTGCTCTTATTGTCATTGACCTCAACTTGTCAACATTGTCTTGGTCTCCTTTGGAGTAGCATCCCTGGTTGGAGTCCCAATGTTGCAGGAAACTGTAACACAAAGGTGTTAGAGTCAGAAAGAAGGGGGTTATTGTTATTGTTATAGATACATTTTTTGCCCTATATCTTTTTCTCAACCACATGACCTTCTTTCATCACATGACCTATTATGTCAGCACACATGACCATGAGAACCTAGCTCAGCACTGCCTCATTAATCTCCACCTGCACTGCCTTGCTTAATCTCTGCTCACATAGCCATGCACAGCCAACTTTATTTCTGCTCACTGCACCTCACACAGCTCACTTCATTTCCACCCATATCAATGGATACCATCTCCATCAGAGTCACAAAGACTCACCCCTCATTTCTGCCCTTTATATGAGTTAGGACAACTCACTCTTTAATCTCCACTCATATCCAAATCATGATGACTAGGAACCATGTCATATACTGTATCAATGAATACATTACTTTCATTAATGATGTACTCCCAAAGGCTATGCTTAGGAGTCACCATGTCTCACTTACACTCATTTATAGTCACATTGACTCACTACTTTAATATCAAATGCACTTAATATGCATACATAGGTACAAACACATACAAACCCCTGTAGAGTATATAAACCTGCAATGCAACACCCCAAGAACTTCAGTCAAGTTCCTGTTGGGATTCCCTCTCACATCTCTCACTAGACTCTAAGTGTTGCGAGATGACTCGAGCAAACACTGGCAAGACTCTACTGGGGCTACACCAAACCAAACGATAAAAGAGAAAGCAGAGGTTAAGAGATAAGAGGTGATGTCTTCCTTAATCAACTCGCAGGGACGTAGGCCACAAGTGACAAATGGATTAGACTGGGGAGTCCAGTCGAGTACAGCTACTTTATATATGTTACAGGATGGCGCACGGACCATAGGGTCCATGGGAAAGACTACTAGATTTAGATAGATGAAAGAAGAGTTCATGAGAGAAGAAGAATGATGATGAGAAAGAGAAGCAGAAATTAATAAGGCGTGTGTGCAACGTGTTTGTCTAGATCATAGGTCACATGTAGTTTCCCACGGTCACGTGCACATCACGTGACTTCGAAGTCTGAAGGATGTAAAGTAATGTGCGAATGTGCTAAGTTAAAAATGTTTGAAAATATTGTATATCATAACACTAAGTCAGTATCTAAGTGTTGGAGCTACCCAAGTCTTTATTAGATTTTGAGGTTGTTAACAGCTATGCCTTGTATCTTCCAGGAGTGTGAAACAAATGGGGTGGGGGAAGCTGGTGATGATAGAGAGGGGAAGGATGGAGATTTGAAAGTGGAGTCTTTCAATGTGAAGGGTGTCAAGAGTGATATTCCTAATCTTGAGTATGACCTGCTTGATGAGAGCCAGTGGCATGACATTCAATGTCTCATTCAAGTAAGGAAGGTTTGAGGGGACAAGAGTGCTTGTCATATTCCAGGTGGCCCAGGGAAGAAGGAATCAAATGGTAGAGTAGAGGCAATAGAGATAGGTGAGATGAATAAGGGTGTTGTAGCATGCAAAGAGTGGGAGACACTTGAGTGTGACTAATGCTTCTTTGTGTTCAAGGTGGGCAACATAGATAAGATGGCAAGTGAAGGTGGGAAGGTGAAAGATGTAAGTGGTGAGGGGAACAGTGGTGAGGAAAGGAAAGGACATAAGTAGCCAGATGATGGTTTAAAAGAAGAAGAATTCTTCAAAGTCTGTTCTTCTTTTCATAATTCTGCAGAATATCCTTGGCATTTCCTAAATTGTATTCTCATTCTCATCACTCCCTTTATTCTAAATTTGAATATCCTTTTTAGTGCACCAAGTATTGCCTTGTTTCCAAGTTGCTCCAATGTTTAATGATGGTCTCAACCTCATATTTCTTCTTAGTTCCAATAAGATCTGGAGAAGGTCAGGAGAAGTTGGGACCATGCTTCAGAGTTTCCCAATAAGATAATAGAAGTGAGATGTAAAAAACATTGTGGATCTTCCATTGTTGGGAAAGGCCAAGGTGAAAGGCAACCAGAGATATCACTTTGGTGACTTTAAGGGGCTGATTCTTCAAGGAGATAGTTTCCAAGAGGGGCAGTGCAGACATAAGTTGTGAGTTTTGATTCAAACACTGTCCCATTCCTTTCAGGATTTGAAAGTAGAATAATGTTGTTTTATTGTGTGGAGTTGGGCTAATTCATGAGCTGCTTCCACTTCCTTTTGAGCTTCATCTAGGCAGGACAGATGGGTTTCAAGGGCAGGGATGAAGGTTTTGCCTAATGGAGGGTAGGCATGTGGTTTATATCCATGGAGTAAGAAGAATGGGCATTTCCCTGTAATAGAATGAATGGCAGAATTATGGGTGAATTTGACCCAGGAAAGGAGTTCAAGCCACTTGTATGGAAAGTTGGTGCAAAATATACATAAATAGATTTCTAACTCTAGTTGTAGTGTTCTGTTCTCCATTGGTTTAAGGATGATAGGCATTGGATAGAAATACATTGTAGTATACAAGATGAGTGAGTTAGTAAGTGAAGGTGGACATGAACTGAGATCCCCAATCAAAGAAGGTGGGTGATGCCAGTAGCATTGACAGTTTTTGTGCAAGGGGTGACAATTACCCCCTTACTAAGACTGTGGTTGATCATGACCATGATAGAATCAAAGCCATCCATAGGAAAAAGATTAGTGGTGAGATCTACTAAAAGATGCAAAAATGGATATAAAGTGGCAACAAGGAGGGGTACAAGGGGGAAAATAGTGGGGTGGGTCAGGACTTTGTTGGCTTGACATATGGTGCATCTGAAAACAAAGTGGCAGACATAGGACAAGAGTCCAGGCCACCAGTAGTCACAAGAGAGGAGAGCAACAGTGTACAAATGGCCACCATGGCCACCAGTGGGAGAAGAGTGGGCCACAATCACCAGGTTGTTGTGGATGGAGATGGGAATGTAAAGGTGTTCTTTGAAGTAAAGGCAACTGTTGGTAAAGGACCAGTTGAAGATGTAGAAACAACCAAAGAGTGGCTCATCCTTTTTCATGTATTATATGGTGCCTAAGACCAGAGGGCTCCCCACAAAGGAGGAATGAATATAGAAGGCAAGAAAGATATTGATAGTGTTAACCTGCTGAGTGATGCAGTATAAGGAAGGAGCTGGACATCTGTGTTGTTGAAAAATGTATCAATGTCATCATAATGAGAGAGGGCATCCATAGGGGCCATCTGGAAATTAGATAGGATAGTAAAGTCCAGGTTAAAATCCTGGAGAAAGAGGAGCCAATGGGCTTGGCAACAGGAAAGTTTCCTAGGGTCCTTGAAATAGGTGAGATTCTTGTGGTTGGTAAGAATCTTGAAGGAAAAGGGGGATCCCAAGAAATATTAACACCAATACTTGAGATCCCAGATGAGTGCAAGGAGTTCCTGATCACAGATGTCATAATTTCATTCTGCTGGTGATCCAGATTTATATAATGTCACAAAACTGTCCAAATAAGTCATCATTTTGAAATGACTCCCACATCTACTAATTTAAATACTTGAGGAGCAGATTGTTTTGGGTTATATCAGAGTGGAATTATGCACCTGCCTTGTATGGCTTCATGCATAGGTACATAACTGTGGGGGCCTTCAATTGTTTTTATCCCAGCTGATTATCTTGACCACTTAAGATTTAGATAGGATTTGAAATTGCATGATAGATTCAGATAATTCAGATCAGATCAGATAATAAAATTTTTAACATTCTAAGTAACAAGAATCCATGCTGGGTGATCACCGCCTTCAACAGTCGCAGCTGATTGCAAAAGACAGTATTTTCTAACAAAGAAGTCAGTAAGTTTTCATAAATCTCCTTCAGTTTTGTGGGAGAAAAATCAACCTGTTCATGTTTTCCATGGGTGTATTCTAAAAGTGTTGAGTAGATTGCTGAAGCAGCAAGAGAAACAAGGTGGATGAATGCTTTAATAGTATTGTTGAGGAGGTGGTGAATGTCATATCCTGGAAATCCTCCAAATCCAATCCTGGTCCTTTGGACCCAACTCCATTCCCTGTCCTACAAACTCTGGTACATTCTTGCTCAAGATACAATTCTTGACCCCTGGACCTTGTTCATATTACCTACACTCAATTATGTTCCATTTCTATCCCTGTATATACTAGTTTCACTTATTGTTTCCCTTCTTCTGTAAATCCAAAACACTGGACTCTGACAAGGGCACACCACATATGGTGAAGCCAAAGTGGATGAAGTAACTCTGGAGATCTGGAGATCTCTCCTGGAGTTTGCATGACCTTAACAATGAAGGCCACCAAGCCAGATTGTATTCACTAGCACTGAGACAAGGGCAGGATGTTTGAAGACAGTCATAATGCTTCCTTTCTAAGAGTGAAATGTGTAAATCAAAAAAATCAGGTGAATACAAACTCAGAGGACATACATCATCAAATTTATGGGGCCAGATGCCATTCTCAAAGAGGAATGGAATGGTGGTTTGCTTGACAATCAGCTCAGCATCAGGCTGTTCATCTGGGATGTTAGGGCAGAGGTTGTATGTCTCATGGATAAGTCCATGCACTGCATCTTTGAGTAACTTCTGTATGGTGGTTACAATAGCCTTGAGATTTTTGAAGTTTTTTTCTTCATTCAGCCCACTTCATGTAGTCAAAGGACCTGAAAAATATAAGAAATATCTATTAAAAAGTGGTTGTGGCCCAGTTGCCTCAAAAAGTATATTTACAAACTGCAACAAGACAATACTGTTTTTGAGCCATTTTGAAACACAGTTTGAAAGAGGGTAGGTTTTTTAAAATGTTTTGAATCTATTACCATGATCTTATGTTGCTCAAGTATAATATCACTATCAGATACTGGCTATGATTGCTTAGATGTCATGGTATGGGACTGATTATACATGATCACTATGAAAAAGAGAGTGCCCTTGTGTGAGAAGAGCAGGTAATACCAAATATGGATAATTCAAACATCTTGCTAGACCATCACATTTTGCAAAACATCCAGCTTTTCATTCCAAACTGCAGTCTCTGGAAGAAGAGGTGTATGGAGATTAAGGCATAGCCTTGCACTGGATAGAGATAAATGTGGGAATCAATAAGTATAAATGCATCCATTAACATTGGAGGTGAATCACTATAACTGATGGCATAGCCTGCACATGAGGAAGGATAAGAGAGATCACATGATCTGGTCATGTGATTTTGCAAAGAAAGAGAAACATAGGAAGTGAACTGTAACAGTGAGGATGAGGGCAAGGACAAGAATGAGGGTGATGAGGTCTGATGAGGGCAATAGTAAGGGTGAGAGCATTGGGTGAGTTGAAAAAATGAAATAAGCAAGCCACAACTTATCCTTATCTTAGAATTACCATATTGGATAATAAACTTGCTGTGTGGGTAGGGGTAGGGGATATGCACACCCTCAGCCAGGGTGTAACCTGGGTGGGTACTGCATACCCCTGCTACTGCCTAGCTTGAGTTCAGGCTTGCGGTTGATGTGTTGATAATTGAAGCAAGGAATTTAGAAGAAAATAGAAGAGATATCACATGAAGCTAGACAGTATTAGGCAGCTTTTTGCCAGGGGTCATTTTGCAGAGAGTGGAGCAATTCTGGCTGATAAAACCCTCCTCCACTTCATGGAAGTTGGGAATATATGAGATTACCTTGTTTCCCTGATGTTAGAATTCACATCTTTTGCTTTCATGTCTGTAGTTTATCTGTCTTCATTACAATCCTATTGCAATGCCATTGACAATGTTACCACCATATTCAGAAGTTAAAATTATGCAATTGTCACAGCATTCATAATCTAGCTGCCATAGCACAAGCAAAGTTCAAGATTTTTTCTCCCTTCTTAGACTTTTATCCCCTTCACCCCATTATAGACTCCTACTATTCTTGTTGCTCTTTACAATTATCCTCAATGACCATTACTCAGCATCCTCTAGGTTGTCTAAATCAATGATCATACCATCTTTGGCTGAGAATTCTTACTTCTGACTGACAATGCTGTCATCTCATCCTGGACCAGGTATTATGCTTAGCCCAGGTAGGGACAACTGTAGTAGGCTTAGGGACAAGGGACAAAGGTGGGGCCAATGGTAGGCCTACTAGCAGACAGCTAGTACAGAGGTCAGAGGTTTAGACAGTGGATGGCTGCCACAGTGAAGGTTTCAATGAGAGTGTACACTCAGAAGTAGCATAGAGACTTAGAGAGATCCAAAAGGGTCAGGAGGACATTGGTATTGTCTACATGACTGAGTAGATCTAAGTCAGGAGAGATACATGAATGGGGAGGTGAGATTTATATACTCAGGCCTTGGAATGATTGGTAAACAAAGGAAGTTGACAGAAGATTATAAAATGCTTAATACATCCCATGAAAGGGAGGAGAATGCTGTAGAATAGCAAAAGGGAATACCATGGATAACAGGTCTACCTAATAGGGCCTTTGAGAGCTAGGTATATGTCAGAGTGGAGCATTGGGTCTGGAGCATATCATACAAAGAACAGAAAAGTGAAACAAAGTGAAGGGCATGCTTAGGTAAGTTGAAATGTGAACCAGCTAAGATGAAATATAAACTGGCTAACTGAAACATGAACATGTGGCTGTGCCTGTTTGGGCACTGTGGCTATACAAGTGTAGATAGAAAAAATGAATAAATGATGCAAAAGAAAAATGAATAAATCATAATAGCCTCAATAACCTCAATAACCAGCTGTCTCACATAGTTCCACAAACACTCCTTTGTGATACATTCAGTCTCTCAAGCTTCACACAACATCACCCCACACAAGTGCAACACTGGCATGACATGGCCTATTCAGCACTCCATGCCTCAACCTCCCAAACCTGTGTTAAGAACCTCTCAAATAAGTAATGCCTGGTTATGGTGTTGCCTTTATTCCCATCCTTGCAGAAGAGGGCACATCAATCTTGTCTGAGTCTCAACAGAACAATGTTATTTCAGTATTCTTTCTTTTTCTTTTTTTATAAATTTTGAATTTATTCAAACACTAACAACTTAACATGGTATCACAACTGTACCAAAATATGCAAGTGCTCCACCACAATACCATCACCTTCTCTGTCTGACCTGCCCCCTACCACCACCTGCCCCTCCCTTCCCTCTACCACCACCTCCACCACCTTCCCTCCCCCACCACCCTCCCATCTGGGCTATCCCTCACAAAACAGGAATGGAAAAGCATTGCTGTTTTGTATGAAGAAAAACCTGTATCATACCATGTTCACCAATGATGTCATTAGGGCTGCAATCAATGCAGCATCAGATGCTGTCCTTGTCATGCACTCCCTGCCCATCAAACTCCATCTGTGAGGCATTGATTAGATGTGGAAGACTGGCTTGCAGTGCCTTTCACAGATACATGAAGAATATATATATATATATATGATTTACAGCAGCCTCTCTAAGGGGCAACTGATGCAGATGAGGTGTTCCATCAACAACAAGCAGCCACACCTCTTGCAAAAGAAAATTATGCATTTCTACATATAAACATAATTTCCTTATTACAGCATCAAACATTTATATAATTCTTCAGGGCACTATACTGTACTTTGAGCACACTTGCATCCAGAGTACAATATCTCAGATCATATGGAGAACATTAAAATATAGTGATGTCATACAGCCTGAAAACATGGCACCACTTGTGGCTTTAGTAGCTGTGTCATTCATTATAGTGCTTGAAGCCTGCACTATGGGTGTCACCACCAAAAACTATTCTGATTAGTTTTTCAAAATCTATAAATAGGTTTTTGACTTCATTGCATGCATCATTTATGCTGATTCAGTAGCATGGAATAAATTTATGGAATTCTGTACTTTAGTGTTTACATGTACAGTACCAATACCATACTTGGTCCTAGGGTAGCAGAACCTCCCAAGGACAATGACTTTTAGTTCATACAATTTATGTATGTGGATTATTGAAAACTGGTATGATTGATATGTGTGTACATCTTTGCCAAGTGATCTCCAACCAATCAGAGATGGTTTACCTACCAAATGTAGTATATGTAAGCTCTTGTAACCTAACTGACCATTTATTTTATTTTAATGGTTGTGCAGATGTGGGAAGCTTTGGAAAGATTATAAACTTTTGCATCAAGACCTGAAAATTACCACTGTGCTAACTCAGAAAGACCACTTGAAATCACTCTTCTTGTATGGACTCATTTCCATGACACATACTAGTGACATTAAAGGCTTTATTTCCATTGATGGATTGATTTTGAAGGAATACACCATGGACAAAAACAGTACAGGAGTGATAGCCATTGCTTGTACTGCAGTCCAGCTTTAGTTTGTTTTTAACTCATTCTTGGCATATGCTAATTCAAATTTAGCTCAAATGTGCTCTGGAATTTATTCACAGTGGTCTCATTGACATAGAATAGATAATAGCAGAGATGTTGGAATCTAATCATGGTAGGATGGAAGTGAAGCTGCTGAAGATCCTTGACCAGGCTATGGAATGTTAGTCAGACTCTACCTTGTATTAGTTTTCATCTCAGAACTGGAACTCTAAGATTACAGGCTATCAGTTGTTGGTGAATAGACAATGTTCCAAATTCATCAAGAATATATTCACCAAAGCATATTGCTGAAGGAACCTAAAACCTGAAAGCACTAACACTGTTAGCCTGGGCAATGTGAGCATAGATTGTCATTGTATTTTTTATTTTTATTTTTCATCTCTCTGATCATGGTTGATATTAATTGTTTCACTACAGCAATTTTCAGATCAACAGGTCTTATCTGGTTCCATCTTTTTCCATTTGGTCAGTATTCTTGTATTCTTTTATCCTGTCATGTCCTCATCTCTAACTTTGTCTGTCTTGTCTTTGTTTGTTCCATCTCATGGAAATAGTGCCTCCAATATTCCCTATTGTACACTATCTATCCTGCCATGTGCATTCTTCACTTTGTTTGATTACTATCATCACTTTTTACCTATATTATATTGTACTTTTTTGCTTATTAGGTGATGTGGTGCATTTATTGAGGCTACTCTTTCCCATTCCAATCACTGTCCATCAATAGAAAAATGTGATCCAAGAGGATGGATAAGCTTATTCATGCTTATTCTCAATCATACTCTATTCAGACTTGAGTATGATAATAAGTTTAGATAAGTTTAGATAAGTAATATGCTATGTTGCTGATTAAGTGTGGTCTGGTCCAATTTTTTGCCTCCTTTTTGAGGCAACTGAACTAAAATCATGAAAAATTGATTGTTCTTTACTGGCAGACTGGTTTCCCTAACAAATTATTACAATCAATTATGCAAAAACACACAAATCATAGTATATGTGAATTTGTGCAATATAGGGCTGTGGAATTTTCAATAATTAATTATACAAATATATACAGAATCATATAATATGTATGAGGGTATGGAATATTCTATAATTAATTATGTAAAAATGCACAAATCATAGTATATATACATATGTAGATTTGTGCAACTGGAAGTGTGCAATCATGATCCAGTTCAGTTGCTGGTATTTGTATTGTGCAATTGACTTTAAAACACAGATGAATTCCATTAGGCTCTAATTGACCATAACACAAATGTATTCAATGAACAATTATTAAATTTTGATCATTTTACAGATCCCATTATTGATGTTTTGTTGGTTACTACTGGTCACCTTTATGAACTGATCAATGACAACAATTTAAATCAAGTATTCAGTCCCATCACCACTATATATGCAGCCCTCAATGAATATAGTAATGGTATGTACACTGAAATTTCCATCCAAAACAATTTATGGCACACCACCTACCATAGAATAATGAATGGAATCATAGAACTCAGGCTGCAGGTTCTGCCATCACATGCAGTTGCATTATGTTTATTCTCATATTTCACATGCTTTACACTTCTCTTCCATTTCATGGCATGCATTTAATCTACATTTTGCCTTATGCAAACATATTGGTAGATTCAATACAAACATATACACATATGTAGAATGATATATAAGATCAAGGACCTAGCACTGGTAACCCCAGTCTAGTTCTGTAGTTTTCCCTTCAAAGGCACAACTTGACCCACTCTCCATTTTCATTCCTAGTTGGAGTCTTGTGATAGTCCAAAGTTCTTGCAGGATTCTTTGATTGCTGTTTCACTCACCCTCATCCACTCTCACCATTTGTCCAATGGAGATGGTGAAGCAACAGCACAACATGTGCAATCATCTGTTGTGCTGTCATTTCTCTTGCCCTTGTCCTCACCCTCACACTTGTAATCTCAACCTCAATCCTCCTGAGTCCCTACTCAGCAATGGCACAACCCATCCAATTGCATGTGTTGTGCTGTTGCTGAGTAAGTGGCCCTCAGCCTCAACCTCAACCCTCACCCTTCTCACATCCTTCTTGGTCCTCATCCTCATCCTTGCCCTGGCCCACCCTCATCCCACTCTACAGTGGTACAATGCCATCACTCCACCATTGCTCTTGCCTCCACTACCATTCTCACCTTTGTTCTTACTATCCTCATTGTCAACCTCACTGTGAGAAGTGACTATATACCCCATCTAATGATGACAACCATCACCACACCCCACCCATTTCAAGACAACCATGACATGTTATCATGCACCCACCACCCAATGTTCCAGGCCCTACCTCCACCACAATGCAGACAATGACAATGCATCACCCTCAATCCACCACCACAACTGTCCCTTCCACTCACCATCTTCTGGTCCTCCTCAAAGACAACAACATCATGTCATTGTGAGTCCACTACCACAGTGATGATGATGGCAATATGTCATTATCCCCACCACCACAGTTTGTCCCCTTGCTATTCCAGTCCCCTCACCCCCATCATAATGCAAACAACAATGACACATGTGTCTCATTGTAACCCCACCACCACAATAACAACAACAGTGATGGGTCATCACCCACACCATCATAACATTCAACCACTGTCCTTGCCCTCACCCTTGTTGTTTCCCTTGCCCATCCTGTCCAGCAATGCCACAGCATGCACACAATTGTGTATATTGTGCAGTTGTTTCTAAATGCCCCCTTGCCCTTGCCCACCCTGGTTGTTGTCACCCTTGCCCTCACCCTGATCACCCTTACCCTCCTGGTATGCAAAAGTGACAGTACAATGCACATTGTGTTGTTACTCCTGCATATTCTTTTACATTATTATTTTCTCCATAGTATGAATAACAGATCTGCAGATATATTGAGTATTCATATTGGTACAGGTGTTTATTTTAGACACCCACTAATTTACCCATATCCTCATGCTCAAGCAGCATGTAGGCATATCAGTGGATACAGGTGCAGGTAAGGACACTGTCACCTGGGGGTATACCCATGCTATTGCCTAACTTGAGCTCATTCAACATCCCTTTCCAAGCCCCATATAAGTACTGTTCTCATTTCTGTATTGTGCAGCATTCCCACTCTCCTTCATTTGTAGATTTGTTGACAAGACCATTTGCACTGCATCACATGTCATCAATGATCACTTTCTCCCCCTAATGGCCCATATGATATTGAAGACTATCCTATCATTTATGATCCTATTTACTATCCAAATGAAAACCATGAATGTTTCAAGACTCCTTTAAATTTCTGCATATGGTTGAACAATGCACTCAAAAACCATACCTTTCATTGCTCCCAATGTAACACCACACATTCTCAATCTGTAGCATACAATGGACTAGATATATTTGTTTGTTTGTTTTTACTCAATCCATGTCTCCTTTGTCAAGTCTACTCAGTACTTATCTTGTGCTAAATACATGCACTGCCAGTTCTTGAATGAAATCACCCAGCATTACCTCATAATTCCTTCTTCCATGAGTGTTCCTGATTATCTGTTGACATTCCCATGATGGTTTTCTTACTCAAATGATATAAACAATTGCAATCTTGACTCTCTCTCCATTAAAGTGATATACAAGGTCACTTCATTCCTTCCTAATGTTTTCCTTTACAAAAACACAACCAAGAAAGCATGCACACAAGTTCTTCTGAGTGATTTCACAAAATATCATGCCACTCTTGGCAATACAACTTTTGATTATCTCCAACAAAAGCTCAAAGATGTCCCTTTGCATGACAGCCCCCAATGCAGTGTTCTTTGCTTGATACCAGCATTTTTCAAGCACCATTATGGTCCCATTGTTGCAGCCAACCTGTGAAGACTGCCCACAACTGTTTACACAGCTGATGATCAATCACTTTGCCTGCTTTCCTGGATATGTGTTCTGTTGGATCATTTAATTGATACTCTTTGTAATGTGTTATTAAATGACCTTGCTCAATGCATTCACACCCTGGCTTCCAATTGATCTGCTTTCAATGGCCATGCACAGCACAAGACCTATTCTGGCCTCATCAAACATGTTCTCAATTGCACACTGTTACCCCCTATGATTATGATTTCAAAATCAAGGGTGGCAACTATATTGAGGTTGAGTTCACTCTTAAGCTGTAAATCATTGATATTGTCTTTAATAATTATTGCTAATGTGAACTATAGTGGAAAGGTCCTGCTGAGCACTAGAAACAACAACAATGGCATATAGATCTATCTGGCTATTCCATGAAGTATAAAGCTCCTTTTCTTCCACATTTACTCACAAGCTGGGATTTTGGATGTGAGTGTCTTGAGTTCCTCTATGTGCCCTGCCCCATCTGATCCTTCTAGTGCTTGTTACAGACCCTATTATTTTCCATATATTTCTACCTATTTTTCCTGACTTTCTAGAACAACTTTCACATTTAGCCCCTGTATGATAGCCCCTATCACCCAAGACACTAAATGCTCAAGTCCTTGATTATAATCTAGACTCTCCCTTTCTTGCCTCTTATGCCTAGACTCCTCTAGACCTATTCTACCATAAGTGACTCACAAGGACTCATATTGACTCAGTGTTCATCTCTGTCTCTATCATGAACACTGTTGACTCACACTGACTCTACATGACTTCTCATGACTCCTATGCTATGCCCCTATTCCATATGACTTCTCATGATTCCTATCAACTCACCATGACTCATTTTGACTCTCTGTAGCATAGCATATTGTTAGATCTAGTGTACACATGTACAAATCCCTAGACAGTATATAAGGCCAAAGTCACCCTCCAGAGGACCTCAGTCTTGTCCTCTTGAAGATTTCCTGACCTCCTCAGCAGCTACTTGATTCACTCTACTGTCTTAGTGGGCTAGCACTTGTCTGGTAAGCATTGGTCATTTCAGTGCTATAGCTGCCCATGTCAATAAAGGAAAGGAAAAAGCACCTGCCAAAGGCAAGCATAAGGCAGATGACAATGAGTTAGCTGGTTAGTCTTCCACCAAAAAGGGGGTGGTGATCCACAGTGATGATGTCAATGATGATGGTTTTGAATTTGTTGATATGGAGACTGAGGATTGAGAAGCATATATATAGTTGGTCCTGACCATTCCTATAGTCATTCTTGGTGCTTCATTTTTTTTAAAAACACCTTCAGTAAAATAGTTAGCTGATAGGACTGCAGGATCTGTGGTTACCTTGGTTAACAGCAAGACTCAAATGAACATAGGCTCAGAGCTCACCCTGTACAATAAATCTTATTAGATGTAGAAATGCCAGAATATCTGGTTGCAACTTGAAATTAATATTTTGGGTGTTGCTAATAGGTCATGGTCATGGGCCAGGAAGCACTGATAAGAATCTAGCAATTAGAGTGATTGTCAGCCAACTCAGAAAACATATTTGTAATGATACTATGCATACATGAGGGCAACAAAAACTACAGGTACCTAAGAAGTGCATGGAACATCTCTTTATCTGCGAAGGGCTCCAAACTGTTGTTACAAGTCATATTCTGTGGCACTCCAGAACCAAACTTTGAAATCAGCTGGACAACCTGGTAAACATTGTCTATGCAGAAAATATCACCTAAATGCTGTCCATCACTATGAAGCCAGTGTTGTACAAGGAACATCTCCAAGTTTGGGATGGGAGCAGTAACATGTATACCATTCAGTACTGTAAAGTGAGCAAATGAGAAGTTGAAGAATTTGGCATATAGCAGAGGTAAACAAGGGGAATCAGTGATGGGCTGCAACATTGCTCATACTTGGGCAACAAGGTAATCTAAGGTAAATATGAATGAGATGAAATAAATGAATAAAAGAGGAGACACATGCTTACTTTTTGGATCAGAGGACAGTATATCACCACTCTCATGAGAGAAAAGGACTGTGTTTGCATGACCAAAGGGAAAAGAAGTACAGGGAGGTTCAGCTTGAACAGTTTGAGGTGGTGAAAAAGTGAGGGGGTTTTGGGGCTGAGTGGAGTTGAATGTGGAATTTGTTTTGTGCATGCAGGGAAGAGAATGGAAGGGGGCAGTTCAATGCAGCAGAATGATGCCCACCTTGGCTGGTATGTGAGCAACTAAAGAAGAAGTCACCCAGTGCAGGATGTAAATCATTAATCCTGAGAAATCTTGAAGCATCATCAACAGAATATTTGGAAAAGTAAGGGTGGATGGCAAGAAGGAGTGTGCACTTGTTGTCCACAGAAATATAGGAGTGTGACTTTTTGAAAAGTGACCTGCTTGATCCTGGAATTGCCATGGACTGCTCATCAACTGGGACATATTGGCTTCATGATGACTGTGGATCATAGAGTTGTATCAGCTGTTCCTTGTACACCATTTCATCAATCAAGGATGTGCAAGCCATTTTGAAGCCAGTAAAAAGATGGAAGAATTGTTTTTCTTCTTGGCAATCAAGAAAACAACAGCATTGCTTATGAAATTTGCAGTAGTTAGAGCACAACAGTATAGATATTTGACATGTATGATATGGCACCTCTCTATAATATCACTTGTCCACTGGTATGGGGCACCCATTGGACATGTACTCCATATGACATGTTGAGCTAGCTCTAGCTTTAATCTGAAACTGGTTGAGGGGACTATTTTTTCCTTGTCAACCTCTAGCTTCAATGATACTTGACTTATAATGGTGGAACTCTGACAGAATCTTGCAAAGGGCATGCAGGATTTTCCCATCATGGAATGCACACTGGATGAGAAGGATAAACTCTGTAATGGAACAGAGCATGTAGAGCACATTAGGATTGACTGCACCTGCAGCAACAGTGGATAGCAGCTTCTCAAGGTTCCAGTGGTCCTTTCCCACTTCAGAGCAGTAACACCCTTTGGCCACTGTTGTGTCCTGATGCATGGCTGGAGGACAGAGAGATATCAATCAAGCTCCACACCTCCTATTATATTAGTCATCCATATCACACAGTGGTCAAAAAAGGCAAAGCAGAGATCATCCCTGGTGTTGGTTTTTCCTCCTCTTGCACGTGGTCAACTTGCTAACAGTGCAGACTTGCAGGTCTTGTTCATCGATGAAGTCCACATGCTCAATAATGAATGCTTCTCATTCCTCAACTGGGCACTGGAAAGTGAACTTTTGCCATTGGTCATCACAGTATACAACTGTGGCATGTCCAGGATTGACATTGATGGCAAGCTCGATGACATTGCAGTATGCACTCAATTTGGTCTTGTGCATCAGGGTGATCGCATGGAAACGTCAAGCGATGTCAAGGATCTTCGTCACACATATATTTATGGACGAGAAGCAGAGTGTGCATGGTAGTCGAATATAGTCATTCAATATAGAGTATTTACAAGATGTATATATGGGTACTGGAATCAATTTGGAACTTTTCTGTGTTCCTGTGATGAAAAGGTCAACTGGCAAGCTCACATGTACATCATGTGATGTGTTTGTGCTGAATTCAGACTAGTATGTAATCAACATACACTGATCAGTGATCATTGATAACATGCTCTCTTCCTCTGCCACCATGTTTTCCTCAGGCTCAGCTCCCTATGGACAAAACCCCCACACTATGATGTCCTATCATGATAGTGTGGCCAATGTAAGTCTACTTAGATCAATCATCACTAGTTAAGCACAATTTACCATTAACACTTGATTATTTGTAGCTACCTGCTTATCTAGATTATAATCTACATGAGCTTGAGGGATCTGATGATCCTGCAATGGTAAGCAATGTATCCTACTAATAATAACTCTAAAATATTATGTTTTTTAGCATCCAGTTCCCCCTTCTGAACTGGAACTTCAACTTGAGGGTTTGTTCCAGGATTTTCCAGATCCACTGGCCCAGACTGGGCCAATACTTCCTCAAAATCACTTCTTGGCTATGGATGTACTGGCCTGTTTGGAACCTGAGTGGAGGTTTCCTAGTCAGTCCAATCCAAATCTGGAGCTACAAATACAACCTTTGACCAGTAAGTTTATAATTGATATTGGTTTCATGTTTGAAATCAATTGACCCTATAGATGTGGATGTACACAACTTGAGCAGAAATAGCTCTTGTCTGATCAATCAATGTAAGTTTTTATTTATTTCAATAGTAATAAATAATGTATTGATATATGTTTTCAGCTTTATTGAAATATGAAATATCAGGTAAGCCTTGTCATGATATATAATTGATATACTTTATCATGTTTTATAGACTCCACCAGTAAAACTATGTGGTCACTAGTTGAAAGACTGCATATCAATGGCAATGGTCACTTGTCACTTGCAAACCTGGACAGTGACATAAGCACCAGTAAGTCAATATTTGATCAAATTTATTAATATAAATCTAATGATAATAGTCATCAACACCCTCTTTGAAGATCCCTTTGACTATCACTGCCAGATTACATCTGAGCAGTTGACAAGGGAGCTCCAAAATTTGGTATACCCTCAACTTCATTCAGAA
Organism: Boletus subluridellus; assembly: GCA_038092575.1. Classification (NCBI taxonomy): domain Eukaryota; kingdom Fungi; phylum Basidiomycota; class Agaricomycetes; order Boletales; family Boletaceae; genus Boletus; species Boletus subluridellus. The sequence goes on along the minus strand of JBBPQN010000037.1, from coordinate 1,673 downwards.
CTCCTTGCCACCATCTATTGTGGTGGACAAGAGTTATCTGAAACTCAAGGTAGTCCATTTCTGTTACCAGCAGAAATATATTCTATTGCAGTGAAACTCTGCAAAAGAGCATTGAGGTCTGCAATTCAAAAAGCAGATCAATCATCCAGGAGTCTCTACCATACCTTTTTGGATAAGAGATCAAGAGAAGTTGTTGAGTGGTGGAGTCTAGGTCAAGCTGATTGTATTGGTGAGTTTTTTTTTCCCCTTATATTAAAGCTAATACTGAAACTGGTATACTATTAGTGACATATCCTGAATCAATCACTCTATTGCAGAAAGTAAGTGAATAGTTTTTAATAACTAATGTAATAACCATGTTTTGCAGGCATGTGATGCTGTTGCCACTGTTCGCAGATTTATGCGGGATAGCATTTTTGGCAACAGAGGCCCATCCATTCGTGTTGATAAAAGGTCTACAGTATCCTCAGGCCTTTTTCAGCAATTGAAAAGCAAAGGGGATTTTTCCAATCTACCTACCTTTCATCTTGGAGCTAAAAGCAAGCTCCACTTAAATGCTCCATTGACTATCCAATCTCTTGCTTTTTGTCATCAACTTGAAGACTTGAGTGGAGAGGTAAGCAATATATTTCTATCACTCTCACATTCATATATGATTTTTTGTTTATAGCTTCACTTTTTTGGTAACCCATTGATTTATCATGGGTTAGTTGAATTCTTTGGGCAACATCAACCTGTTACGCTTGACCCGGGTAGGGGTGAGCGTAGCCCTAGGCGACCTTATTCCGAGGCGAGGTTTCGAGGAGAGATGGGTAGTCTCAAGGTGTTTTCCGTAGCTGGTTAGGCGTACGTGATGGCGGAGGGTTCAAGGCAGAACTAAGGTCAATATTTAGGGAGATCAAGACTAAGGTACATGGATGTGAAGTATGGACTTTAAGTAGGTATCATGACCGAGCACAGACCAAGCTAAGAATGGTAACGATAGGGTGAAGGGCGAGGTCTGGGCGAAGGGCTAGCGGTCAAGGGTAGTTGTGGCCTAGAAGGCCGGGCAAAGGGGCAAAGCTAAGAAAGGTTAAATGCAAGGTACAAGGGATAATGGAACGGGGTCAAAGAGGAACAAGGTGGAAACCGGTTAAACCGGGATGGATCAAGAGAGAGATCTATTGGTAAGAGTAAGTGGGGGAACCTGCCTAAACAGGGGACATCAGGGGTAAGGGGGTTTCCCGTGCAAGGGAAAGGCGAGTGCGAGGGGGTTTCCCTGGAGTAGGGAAGGACAAGTGCGAGGGGATTCCCCATTGCAGGAGAGTCAGGGATGAGGGGATTTCCGTGATGGGGAAGGTCGGAACGAGGGGGTTACCCGTGATGAGGGAAAGGCGGAGACGCGGGGACGAGGGGGACGAGGATGCGAGGAGGAGGAGATGGTTAGGGTGACCATCGACGAGGAAAAGAATGAAGGGGTAGGTGACCCCGAACGAATCGTAACACAACCCCTTCTTTTGGGAATCAAGCACTCAGGGGTTTTGAGTGGTAACCAGCTACCCATACCTATGGTGGCATTTGTTATCACTGGAGTAAGCCATTTTCTTACCTTTTAAAAATTACATTGATTTAAAATTCATAGGCTCTATTTAATTTCTACCATGAAGCTGCACCAAGGCTGCAATTTTCTCAAG